>SJXQ01002684.1:14918-212673 GCA_006408695.1 Aepyceros melampus
ATGACACTGTATATCCCTTCCACCCTTCCCCCCGTAAGACCTCTCTGCCCTACATTTGCCTATTTTGCTTAAGTTAGCTTGAACAGTTTGTGCTACTTGTAGCTTACAAATCCTCGACTAAGGCGAGGTGGCATTAGCAGGCAGGGCTACACAGGTGAGCCTGCCAAGCATGGAGGGAGCCTCAGGCCCTCAGAGCCCTCACAAGGAGTGGGACAGAAATAAGTGGCCTTCTGGGAGAACATCGCATTTATATGCAGCGCAAGTTCATTGGCTTCCATCACTAGACGACGAGAGGGAAGTCCCTTCAGCTGACCCTGGGGACGCTGCTCGGTCGCCTACAAGACCTGAGCCTGCCTCACCCACCAGAGTCAGCCACAGGAACACTGCTGGGCCCCAAGACTATCACACGGGGATTTTAGAGGTTGTGTGAGGCCCCTCAAGACAGTTACCATTACAGGTAGCTGGGCTCTCCTGGGCTGCAGGGCACATTCTGCCTCTGACTCTGCCGCTCAATGACTGGACAACCAAGACTCCAGGTGAGGGGCAGAAATGAGTCGCCCCAACTCTCCACCTCTGGGCACATCTGGTTGTGTGGTCAGAGGGCCTCCTGGAGCTCTGGCTGGGGACTTCTCACCCTCCTTCAGCCCCAGCCTGGGGGCAGCATGGACCAGGAGAGTCTGGTCCCCGCTGCTGCCATCCTTTATTATTTGTCCCTGTACCTCATCGCCGAGGGTACAGTGGGGGTTTTGGGGTGGGCAGCAGACACACAGGTACCTGTGGACTTCTGAGGCTGAGCACAGCACACTGGAAAGTTTACGAGCTTTGGTCACAGAGTCCCCAAAGCAAACGCTCGTCTGTGCACCAGATCTTTGCAGTTGGCCAAAGGTCCGTAGGGCCCTCTGTGCCCAGCTCCGTAGACTCCTGGCTGATGCATAGAAGAAAGGGCCATGCCACGCTGCTGAAGGGCTGCGAGTCCAGCGTCTGAGCTTTCAACTGCCTGGGAAATACCAGGCCCTTAGGAGGAGTACAGATGATGCTTCCCAAATGAATTCTGCCTCCTATCCTGTTCACCCATTTTCAAAATTCCTTCTCTGGAAGGAATTTGGTCACTAGATCTGCGAGTGCAGCTCTAGCCCATCCCTCATCAAGTCAGGGTGTCCATCCTCCAAGGGCAGCAGGTGAGCTCGTGCACACTGGAGCCCAGGGAGGGTTGGTGGCGGGTCAGAACACTGGGCTCTTCCTTTGTCTTCTTCCTCACCAAGTGTTCTCTTCTCTGCAAGAGGAGAGGTGGGCGGAGGCAGAACGGACCATGCCTCGTGCAGTACGGGACCACCTGGGACCCCTGGGCCACCTAGGAGTTACCACCTACCCCTGCCCTTCCAGCAAGCACAGGACTCTTCAGAAGCAGACAGCGCTCTTCTCAACCTAAATTCTCAGGAACCCTAAGTCAAAGACGCCAAGCTCCGGCCTGATTTCTCTTTCTCAAAGAACCTTCCTTTTTCTTGGAAGGGTTAAGAGTCACCCTGTGTCAGGGGGGCTAGTGAGCTTTCCCTTGAAACACCAGTGCCTGAGGCATGCCCTTTCTAACCCGCCAGTCCCCTGACCTTCCCTCTCCCACCCTCACTGTGTCTCTGTTCAGTAAGAATGGTCCTGAGCTCCTCATTTCTCTCTGGAGTGCAGTCAGCTTGCCTGGGGACAAGGTAGGTAGATCCCTGTCAATCCTTACAAGCTATAAATGCCAAGGAACTTGGGCAGGAACAAAGGACAACGTAACTCCATTGTGTGTGTGTGTGTGTGTGTGTGTGTTAGGGGGTGGCAGTGAAGACGGGCACCTATTTTTGCCACCAGTAGAGCCCTACTTGGCAGTTTTCTAAGTCCTTTTCGTTTGGGATGTTTAGTGTAGCCCATAACCCGAGTTCCTCAATTCTGTCCAGCCACCAGACTCTCTAGGGGAGATTCAGTTACTCCCAAGGGTGCCTCTGAGTTCTGCTTGAGTACAAACAACGGCCTGCCTCCTCCTGCCCACCCACACCCGTCCTGGATGCGGACCTACACCTTGGAGAGCAGGAGAGGATGCAGGAGTGTGTGTCAAGCACCATCGAGCCTCAGGAAGCGCTCGTTCTCAGCCAACACAACATTTACCTCCTTCTTCTTCCACCTCACAGAACTCTGGTTCTAAACCACGTCACCCCACCACGCCCATGCATGATCCCAGGGCCCGGTCTCACCCTTCTTAGCCTCAGAAGGTCTTGACAATCTCACCTTCTTGTCCATGATGATTTAGGAGAATGTGACCCAGTTCTGGCCAAGGAGACATGAGGGGATGTCTGTCAGAGGCACCCAAGAAAGGTTTCTTCCCTCCTAAGAGAGAGACAGACCCAGTCCTGTCCCCTGAACTTTGATGCCTCTGGATGGGGCTCCTCAAACTCTCGTGGCCATCAGAGGAGGGACAAAACAGGACAAAGCAGAGAGTGGTGCAGAGAAGCAGAACTGGCAGTATGGAGGGCTCTGCTTGGAGCTCACCCTGCTCTCTGCTTCATGTTATGGAAAAAAACACTCTTCCTTGTGGTTTAAAGGCCGTCTGAGCCATGGTTTCTATCACAAGAAGCTGAAAATATACAACTTCACAACCATCCTACTAGAGATGCCCTCCTCTCCAGACTGTGCTAAGAGGTCACCCCTGCTAGGCTAGGGACTGTACCTCTCTTCCACTGGCTAATAGTCAGTCTAGAAATAGATCCTGCGAAACCTGAGATCTGATCTAGAAGCAGGGGGTGGGTAGTTGGACTACCTTCTCTGGAGAGTGACGGGGAGATGCGACCACCTTCTGTGTCCAACCTGTCGCCCTTTAATGACTGCATGGCGCCCAGGGTGCTCTTGGGCCCTTGACCCCTGCCACCCTTCTTAGAAAGAATTTTTGAATCAAACAGCATGACCAGCCCCCAGTACATACCATTTAGAACAAAGGCCTGCTGAGGCCAAGAAAAAGTCTAAGCAATTTTTTTAAAGGCTTCCACAACATTAAAATAAATTCCAATAAAGGACTGTAGAAATTATAGTTAGATGTTTACATTCTGCAAGTGTAAATATGTTTCACATATCCCCACTCCCTAATAAAATGTACTAGAAAAGGATCTGGTTATGGGAAGTGAGTTTAAAGTTGTGGTTTTAAGGTCTTCCTTTTCTAATCTTTTCAGAAGCCCTCTGGGACAGTAAGCACATCATTTGGAGCTGATTAAAGGTCTGAATTGGAGATCCTTTGTGAGACTCTATGATGGTCTCTTCCAGAATCAAAAAATCATCCACTTTCCCCGGCAACCAGTCAGCCAAGCACCTATTGCCACTAAGCCCAACTCTTTCATTCTGAGCTTCTAGTTATCAGATGTAGGTGGTAGAGGATTCACGGTGGCAAGGGCCATCATGACACCCAGAAAAAAGGTAAAATTTTTGACAATTTCTGCCAGCTGTGTGCTGAGAACCCTCCAAGGCTTCCAGGATCTGGGTCTGTGTTGCCTCCATGGCTCCAGAAGATTCCACAGGCATTTGTCTCATAGCAATCTAGAGACAAAGGCTATGCTGCTCTCACTGGCCCCTCTGAAAGTGATACGTAGGCTAGCTTTCGTTAAGGGCTTCCCCGATAGCTCAGTTGGTAAAGAATCCACCTGTAATGCAGGAGACCCCGTTCAATTCCTGGGTCAGAAGGGTCTGCTGGAGAAGGGATAGGCTACCCACTCCAGTATTCTTGGGCTTCTCTGGTGGCTCAGCTTATAAAGAATCTGCCTGCAATGTGGGAGATCTGGGTTTGACCTCTGGGTTGGGAAGATACCCTGTAGAAGGGAAAGGCTACCCACTCCAGAATTCTGGCCTGGAGAATTCCATTGACTATATAGTCCACGGGGTTGGAAGAGTTGAACACGACTGAGCGACTTTTCACAGCTTTTGTTAATTCAGGGACTTTAGGATCCTTTTTCTGAAGCAGCATATAGTGGTCATAAAGCCAGACCATCACTTACACAGTGATTTCTATCACAAGTTTTATGTCTGTGCCTAAGTTTCCTCAACTCTAAATGGGGATAGTAATTGGTTGTCATGAGCATTAAGTGAATTGTTTTATGTGATGTGTTTAGGAACAGTGTCTAACACACACTAAATCCTAGGTAAATGCTAGCTGCTATTATTCACTGTGTTACTGATTTCTACCCAGGCGTAAAGGAAATTGTGTTGGATGGATGGCAGGGAGAACAATGACCTCCCAGAGAAGTCCACTTCCTAATCCCTACAACCTGTGACTATGTTGAGTTGCATGGCAAAGGGAAAACTAAGACTGCAAATGGAATTAAGGTTGCTAATCCAGTGACCTTGAAATGAGGAGATTATCCCGGATTATCTGGGTGGACCCAATTTAATCAGGGATCCTTATAACAGGGAGGCAGGAGAGGAAGCAGAGCTGTGATGACACAAAGTTAAAAAAAACCCAACAACTCCATAAATCAAAAGATGAGTCAATAAATAATGATCCTGGTTTTTCAACTTTTCTGACTAAAGGGATAATGGTTGCTTTAAAATACTGAAGGTAAATAACTTCTAAATTTTCTAATAATGGGAAGCACAGTTCCATGTTAAGTCTCCTGGCTTGAAAACGAGGGGTTTCTGACACCCTTGAAAGACACAAGGTCATGATTCCGTCACTCAAGATCTCAGTTCTCAGAGGGATGCCAAACTCATTTTATTTTGTGTGTTAACTTTGATCCATGTTTAGCAGCTGCCTGGAGAGCTGGGTTGAGAACTCGGTCGGATCTCACCCATGTGAAGCTGGGGAGTTGGAATGATCAGTCATTTCTGCTATGGGCCCAGGTAAGGAGTCGAGCCCCACATGCACCTGCTACTCACTGTTCCATGAGGATGACCGCACGTGGGTCAGGCCTCCATTCACCTGGCCATAAACTTGGACCGTGAACTGGACCACACTCGTGGGCATCGTCTGTGTCTTGTGTTCATGATGGCCCCGGAGAGCTTTATTTCCTCTCAATTTCCAGGTCTGTCATGTTTCCTTTCATTTTATTTCCAAATGTCTAAGTTAAAAAAAAAAAATCTTCGCCGAAATGTATAGTGCATCTGGAAAGCTCCCTAAGTGTATTTCTGTACATGAATCAAATGGTACTCCTTGTAGGAAGGAACTCTTGAGTTCAATCCCAGCAACCACTTAAGAATGACTCCTTTCTCCAGCTTTTCTAATGGGAATGTCTTCATTCCAGGGAAAAATAATGCATAGAGAGCTAGTGTGATGATTTTTACAACATACATAAAGTGCATTTTTCAATTTGAGGTGCTGAGAGTCAAATTCAGCCCTCAGACATGGGTTTTAGATTGAATTCATTTTTAGTCTATAAAATCTACTAATTATTAGGTTAAAACCTAGATCATCCAACTCTGTTTTTAGAAGATCGGGCCTATGTTGGGCAAATGAGCACCCCCACTACACTTTTATGAGATTACTAGGCATCACAGCTGGCTTTTATATCTTCTAAAGAGACAAAAAACAAGAAGGCACAGTTGTCTATCTGTGGGAGAGGAGGTGGGCAGGAGGTCTGAATTTCACGTGACCAGCTGGCTATCACAGACTGGGGTGGGGTGGTTAGAAGTTGCTACTGGCATCGGGTGAGTAGAGCCTAGCTGAACACCCTACTATGTACACAGTTCAGCCCCTACCCTCAGCCCCTAACAAGAACACGTCCTCTAACTGTCCAAAATGTCCATAGTGCCAAGGCTGGGAACCCCTGCTTTAAGAGAGTGATTCTGTTAAGAAAAATAAAGAAGAAACTATGACGGAGGCGCTGCTAATAGTGGGTTTCACTCTGTTTTCTCTCCTAAAGTTAACTGAAAGCAAACAGCATTTATGACTCAAGCTTCTGCAGGAAGCAGGGAATGGATGACTGTGGTTAGTGACAAAAACAGTAATAAATGGCTTTGCCTGTCTTGTCTTTTTCAGAGTCAGGGAGGGAATGAAATGACCAGTAATTATCATTTAAACTGCTGTTTTATCCTGTATCAATCAGAGCTATTCATTCTGGTTACTCTCAGACCCCTGGGCTGAAACCACACTAAATCAGGGTCACAGTCAGGGTGAATACATAAGGCCAGCCTTTTTACTCAGTAAGTGCTAATGACCTGGGCTGAACATCAATGGCAAGTTTCCGTGAAAAAGCCATCTGAGATCCTAATCTAGGAACAAATGGTTCTATACGGAGCCTATTACCTTGTTTTTAATATTCTGTATTCGCTGGGACCACAGCTGTAAACAACTCTTCGGTCTCATTTCTCCATGAAGTTAATTTGCACTGTGTTAGCACTGCAGGCTTTTTGCATATGTTCAGGACAAGTTGATATGAGCAGGCCTGGAATGAATAATGTTTAGTAAAATCAATAAACCCTATTATTAGTCACTAAGGGGAATGATTTTATGTCTATAAAAGTAAAACAATTAGAACCGTATTAATGGCAGATTCATCATAGTAATATAATAGAGCCAAGTAGGCTTGTCTTTTGGGAATCTTTAATTTACCATTCAGTACTGACTATGTACTCAGCCAGAGAAATGGCACACATAATATAAACAAGCTCTGGCCTTTGGCGATTCATGTTGTCATCAGCAGGGTCAACACTGTAACAGTTAAGGGGAAGAAACAAAACTTCATTCAGTGGTTAATGGAAACCAGTCATGAATAATGTTTCAGTAAGAGCCCGGGGGAGAGTCTATTCAAGTTGCAATGTGCCTTTGGTCATATACCTCTTTGTATTTATCAGGACTCCTCAGCACTCATGGTTATTACAGTAGAAGAGTTAAGCATGGTCTGATGTCCATGCTTATATTCTATCTATTTAGGCACCTAACTAGAAGTATAATTAAAAGCCTATGTAATAAGCATATATTTACTTCTGTACAGCTCAGATGAGATGAGCTTCTATATGACTTTTATTATTACTAAAGGTAGGAAAATCACCAGGAATCCACAGTATTCCCCAGCCACCACCAGGAACATCATACTGCAGCTGGTGAAGATAAGTTGACACTAGTTCTCGTTCTGTGTCGACAGTGAATTGTTCAGTCACTTCTAGAACTGAGGCAACAGATAGGCAACCAAAAGTCATACTTCAAATGATATTCTGAACAGAGAAATCATACTTGTTTAACCGAAATAAGACAAATTACATTAGGTCTTCAAGGATACATCAAGATGTGGTCTAAGAACGGAAAAAATTTGATAAATTTAAAGAATGAGGAAAAATAGGTGAACTCCTCTGAAGCATAGGGATAAAACACCACAAAAAGTGCTGGATAATACTCATAACAAAAACTGTTTTCAGGTGACTTCCAAAAATTGAGCAAGTATTTTTGATTGCAAATGTCTATTCATATGTGAAGCAAAGGCCCCTCAGGAGAACTAACCGAAATACACCAAGACAAAATCTGTCAGCTTAGGAAACCAAGGGATAGAACCATCATTAGCAATTAGAGGAAAATCATTAAAACTTACAGCCGGGATGAAGCATCAGCCAGTCAAACACATGAGGCATATCCCCACGTTCAGGGCTTCGGCTTCGCTTCTGCATCCCGCTGCAGCGCTCTCCCCGGGGGTACACATGGCTGCTTCCTCATCTCCTTGAGAGAGATTTTCCCCATCACTCTATTTGTAAACACCCACAAATCCCTCATGGCCACTCCCAGACTTTGTTTTTCTCCAGGGCATTTATCAACCATCTAACATACTTGCATATTACTTACATACTTTATTATGCTTACCCAGACCTACTAGAAAATGCAAACAGGAATTTTGTTCATGGCTGTAACCCAGCACCTGTACAGTGCCTGGGATAAGGCAGGTGCTCAGACAGAATTTGCTGAGAGGAAGGGAGAGAGAAAGGGAAGGAGGGAAGCAAAGAAAGGAAAAAAGGTGAGCAAGCAGTTAATTCTGTACATTCAGCATAATGTATGCCAGTAAAACAATTTAATAACAAGTCAATCAAATGGCTAGCTGACTAACTTTTCATACATTTTACCTACTGTCCACATGTCCACAAGACTAGTATCTTTGGAATTATCATTCCATGCCACAGAAACCTGAAATCTGTAGTGATACTACATTTCATGTTTAGAGAAAATACCCAATAAAGATACATATATGCACTGAATTAAATCCACTATTTGGCTGTTAAACTTGGGTATCACATAAGAAAAGTTAATATCTCTGTACTATATCTTAACACACTGGACTTTCATCGATATTAAGGAACTGTTCTTTGAAAATAAGTATTATTATCAGCCAGCTAGAAATAATATGAGACAGACAAGAAGCCATTATATATATATAAAAAAAAAAACCTTTTTAATTCTGATTGCCAAATTATTTAAGGCAGGTATAAAAAAGGAAAGCATTCAATATACATTTTACATAAAATAAACTAGATTACAGCATAAAACAAGTAACCAGGCAATGGCGTTAAAGTCTCTCTCTTCTAAAACTGGATAATTGTAAACATTAAAAAAAAACAAACTGCAGGACTATTCAAGTAATAGAACAATCACAGATGTATCTGGTATGCAGGCTATTGGGTTATTTGCCATTCAAGATTATCAAAAATGACACCTCATTATTCACAGATGCTCATTATTTCCCCACTTTAATCTTTACATTATATACAACACAGTTTTTGTGGTACTGGCAACCCCATGCCTTCCAAAAGTATTTTTTTCCACAATACACAAGTACAAACAGTGACTATAGGAACATTTACACTGATGCGTCTTAACAGGAGCCACCATATAGACATCTAAACTGTACCAAAGTGTCATCATCACAGTTAGCCTTTCTGAGGGGTTTATAGGAATTACATGAAAGATATGCAAGGTTCAGGCACACTGATACAGAACATTATTTATTTACAATTGAAAAGAAAAAAAAAAAAAAGAAAGTAAGCAGCCTTCTGAGGCTAACACTTTCCAACTTGACAAATACATTTTTTTTATCTCCTTTACTGAGTGGTTTGCGACTTGGCAGCAGACCCTGTGTGTGCGAGCCTGGTTACTGATACAAAAAGTAAAGAATATATATATATATATGTATATATACATATATGTATACGTATATATATATAAAACAGAAGTTTAATTACAGCAACATTTGTTACTCTGTGATAAAATCTGTAATTTACAAAAATGAAATGACTGGTTTTTGCCTGCCATTAAGGCATTTCAAATTAACACCATGGAACTGATGTCTGTATAAAGCGCTTCCCCATGTGATCCAGTCACATGACAACATACATTTCCAATCTTGTTATTCTCTGCAAAAGAAAAGAAAACCTTAGCAAATGTTCCATCCACATTTGACATTGAAAATAAGAAAACTCTAAGACCAACAGACTTATTTTAATCCTGTTCAATTCAAGGAATTCAATCCCAGAGAAAGTGAATGAACACAAGGGTAATGATATACAACATGAAAAATAAATTATTTTCCTTTTTAAAACAACTTGAGCAGTAACCGAAAATATCAAAGAACAAACACTGCTTTAGCACTATGAGAGTAAATTCCTTCAGCTGCAACTTCATTTTTAAACAAAATAAAACAAAGGGAGTTTTAACAAAGCATTGAAGACAACTTAAGAAAGTTTCAACTGTTTAAGAAACAGATCAGTTAATTACTAATGTACATTACAGCTATAAAAATGAGGTTCATGGTACAGAAGCTGCATCTGAAACATGACAATGTAATAAGTACATTCACTACAACAATATCAAACCCTTAAGAGCTAGTTTTTGGTCTAAAAAAGCCTACACTTGTTTCCTCCCACCCATTACGATGTATCTATCTAGAAAACAGATTCAAAATATGACGCATTTACCTTCTTTGTGCAGGAAACATTCCTGATGCAGAAGCCTGTGCAGCCACCTGCTGAGAGGCAACGAGGGCAGCAGAGGTCAAGCCTAATGGGGGAAAAATGCAGGGTTTCTGTGACTTTCAGACAGGTTAAGAGGAGATGCAGGTCCAATGGTGAAAGGTTGCACACCAGTGAGTAGCAATCTGGCCTTTGTAAACACACACGCACACACACACACACACACACACGAAATGTTTCATGTAGCAAGGACAGACTACAAGCTGCTTGGTCTAACCAGAATCCATCTCTTCATTGAATACTCTGTGGTTTTCTTAATAGCTATTCAAAGAGAATACAGCATTCCATCTCTCTGGCTCTGCATGGTGCTAAATGGTTTGCACGCATTTCTGAATAGGAAGCCCAGGAGAAATAATAGGTACCAGGTAACAACAGGAATCAAAAGTCACAGTGAATTATAGGAGCGACACGCTATTTGCTTAGAATACAATACTTTCATAATAACTTTTATCACTTTAACGTTTTCCCCAGTGACTGAACACAATGCATCCCATAAGGTACATGGAATCACTGAATTGAACTTAGAAACAGTCTTAACTTTCACCCTGCAAGAGCAGAGGAGCAGTAAGAGAATATAATAGATCCAAACGGCATGAATTTGCCTAACAGGAAATTCTTTTAAATTCTATAGAAAACAATCACGGAAAAAAGGTGGAGGAAATAAAGTAAACCCTGAGGAAATGACTCCTTCTATGTTCTTTATGGTTTCTTTACCCACCACTATTTGACACCAAGTAACATGGAATGAATAAATTAAAATGACCCTTTCACATTTGGACAGCACTTCCTACTTTTGGAAATACCTTCAAACGTATTATCTCGTATTCAGACAGCAGAGTTAGAAGGAACCTGGCAAGCAGATACTTGTCCACAGTTCATCTGTGTCCTTCCAAAATTCCTACGTGGAAGCCTTAACCCCCAAAGTGACTGTATTTGGACCCATACGGGAAGTAATCAAGGTTAAATGAGGTCCTAGGGGTAAGGCCCTGATCTTGTAGGATGAGTGTCCCTAAAGAAGAGACAGTAACTCTCTTCCCCCCTACCTCCTGGTCCCCCAAGAAGTCACAGGAACACATAAGCAAGATGGTGACCATCTACAAGCCCAGAGGAGAGCTCCCTCACCAGAAATCAACCATGCTGGCACCCTGGTATCAGACTATCAGCCTCCAGAACTATGAGGAAATACATTTCTGTGGTTTAAAGCTGTAAAGCCTATGGTATTTTGTTACTGCAGCCAAAGCTAAGACAGCAAGGTCTGAGCAAGCGCTCTGCTGGTAAAGATATTGCCACGCCCTGCCCAGGCCATGAGCTGACCAAGCTAGGACCTCAGACGGTCTGTGCTTCCTCATGTCAGTGCTATGGCTTTTAAAAATGTTTCTCCTCTTCACTACAAGTTTCAGTAGCAAAGGGCTGGAAGTCTCAGGATTAGGTTATAAAAAGCGTCGACCCTGACCACATGACTCCCATTACTTCCTTGGGAAAAGGAGCAACTTGGAGGCCTGAAGAGATCGAGGGAAGTCATTTCACCAAAGCCTCCCACCATCCCTCCCTGTCTTCCACAGTTTTCCTGAAGCAGCTATCTGATCTTCTGATTGTTATATTCAGTGCCCCAGACACTGCCCACCACCAATAACATCAATAAGTGACAATTATGAAGTGGTAGCCACTTCACGTCTGATCAGAACACACAGATATGGGAATAGCCTTAGCTTGTGTCCCAAGGATATACCAGTAAAGAAGTGTTAAAATCCCACCCCAGAGCTAATTAACTCAAAGCTCAACCTCTTTATTTGAAGACAAGAAAGGCAGTTTTGCCAACTGTTTTTCAAAGCAGGATGAACAAAGGCACAAGGAGAGTGGAGTTGCTGACCTTGGAAAGGGTCATACTGCCCAGGGATGATGGGTAGCCCATGCCCACGTGGGTGTGGTGGTGGGTGTGCAGGTGCCGCTGGCCAAAGGGGGAGTGGCGCTCCCTCTCCCTCTCGGCTTCCCGCTCCCGCTCAGCGGAGGCCTTTTCCACAGGCTGCAAAAGAAAATACAGAGATCCCCCCCTTAATCCTTTGAGCAACAATCTGGAGGCGGGTAGTAAACCTCCCTGGGCCCTTCAGAAGTGGGTGCTCCTAATATTAAAAAAGTAAATACACAGACTCTTAGAAATTCTTTATTAATGGTAAATCATTTCAAAAGATGTGCATTTCAATTGGAATTAAGCCAACACTAAAGTCCTGCTCTGCACCAAAGCAACATCAATGTTTTCCTCAAATGACTGAAATAAGAGGAGTCTCTCTTCCCATTCATAATTGCAGGGTTAGAATTGACCCGATTTCTTCCTAAAAACAACTTTCACATAGGGATTAAGGAGAAGAAGGTGTTGCAGAGACCTCTTTAAGGTCAAGTGTTCCGATGACTCTTCTATTATAACTATATTTTGTGAGGACAGTGTATCTCAATTTTAAACCTATCTTTATATCGGGCTCCGTTGAGAACACACATCCTAATATTATATATTACATCAATATAAAGCACATGAAACCATTGCCCTGTGCCTCTGGAAGAATTCCAAAATCTTTGCATCTTTGAACACTCAGAGAAGCTCCCGTTCTCTAAAATCATAATTTGACCGAGGATCCTGTGTTTCTGAGACATTTTTTTACCCATTTGAACTTAATCAGCCTTTCACTAAAGCTCTTTTTCTTACTTGAAAAAAAAAACTTTATACTAGAAGGAGTGCTCACAGTTAAAGATGCATAAATCTTTTTTTTTTTTTTTTAGCTTTTTTAGCGTTTCAGGTAGACACACTCAGATACACATCACAAAGCCTGTATTCAATCTTTCCAATCTTCTTTTTTCTAGACCAGAACTACCACATCCTCTGTATTTTCTCTCTTCCCAATAGTCTCTGGGACTTTCTTTGCAGGGGCTGGGAAGCAGAGCCATCTTTCACAACGATGTATGTCTGAATCAGCTCAGCAGAGCTACAGGGATGTGTGGAGGAGTCAGTGTCGAAGCAGAATGGGTTCAGTCACCATTCTTTAGCCAAGTGACTCAGCAGCACACGAGTGCATCACATGTATTTTGCACCGAAGGTTGGTTCCTATGAATTTCAATGTCTGGCTGACTAGCATCCTCCTGGGTAAGCAAGGTAACACAGATTTCCCAACAGAAGAGGCTGCTACTACCATACATGCTTTAACGTTTTTTCCCCTCATGTGTGAAAGCATCTTATTTTGAACATGCCATTCTTTCCTTATTAGAAAACAACACAAGACAAAACAGCATTCTTAAATCACAGCTGGGTTCCAAAGCCATTTATGTTTCAAGACCGTTCTCTCGCTTGCCCCCTCTCCCCCTAAAGCACAGTGCTTTTAAGTGACAACAAAAGGGAGCTTACGGCAGGAGACTTGCTGCGGTATTGGTTGGCATGCTGCTGGAGCAAATCCAGTGCTTTCGATTCAGTGGCTGTTTTCGTGTTGATGCTAGGGCTGGTATTGACTTTCTCTGCCTCTTCTCTCCCTGACATCTTCCCATAAACAGGATAATGAAATCCTGGAGAGAGATAGGCCCCTGCAGACACACAACAAATGCCACATCAAGTTACAAACGACATCTTTAAACAAAAGCAACAAACCATTTGGGTTACATGAATTTGGGATAAGAGTCGGAGACCTTAAAAATAGGGAATATTCCATTAAGAATGGGCTACATCGTCTTTAAACTGTATCGAGGTTCTCCGATTCTCTTCTCCCAGTTAACCCATCCTGATGATCAGAGGTTCTAAAAGAGAACGAGCTTACAGCCATTTCATCTGTTTACACGTGCAATTAAGACAAAAGAACAATAACTGTAATGATTATGACAGTAAGTGTTCAGAATGTATTCCTAGGCAATAAACTATCTGTCAGTCTCATAGCTACAGCACACCATCAGATCCTATGGAAACTACACTAGTTTGACAGTTCATCTAAAAAAAAAAAAAATCTGCCATTAATTCCGTTTCACCTTAGGGACGTCTTTAAATAGCATTAAAAACAAGCTAAACAATGTCACTCTTGAAGCCTCTAATTTATCCATAGTTTCAAAACAGCTAGTACTTGAACACAGCCTCTTCCCTCCAGTACAGTGAGAACCCATGACACGTACCAGGGTAACTGTGCATTAGGACGGGAGAAACAGCCCGGTATGCAGGGTGGCTGGGGTCATACATCTGCGGGTAAGGATAAGCATGCAAGTACTGTATGTAGGACTGATGCGGACTCATGGGCGAGGAGACAGCCACTCTGGTTCCCCGAGAGTCCTTCCAGTTCACGGGAGTCTTCCGATCATCGTTTTTGAGTTTGCCCTCATCCAAGGACTGAGAATCAGGACGTTTGGCCTCTTTGGGCTCCTCTTTGATGCTTGTTAACGATACAGGAAGGCCGGGCACACCACTCTCTTTGTTGGGGGTTTTTCTGGGACTATCCTCTTTTAATTTCTTTTCTCTATCAAGTTCTTCTGACTTTTGTGGATCCAGGTATTTGGGTTGGTATACATAATGATGCCATGTCCTTGTATCTGGATCCTGGTTTTGGAAAAAAGACTTATTAAAATTAAATTAACATTTTTAAGAAAAACTCATTCATCACCATGATAGCACTACTACTATTACTTCTAATACTAAGGTAATATTTATTTATATGCTTACACTGTGAGCTTTACTGCCTCCTCTTATGAAGGAATGATGTCTAAGGCTGGCATGATTAATAATCTCTTTTACAGAAGACAAAAGCAAAGCTCTTAAAGCTCAAGTAATACCAGGGTCGCAATGCTGCCCAGTTTGTGGAGCTGGGCTTCAAAACTAAGCTTGGCTGGAATTCAGAGCTGGGGTGTTAATGTCAATTCTTAACATTAAATAACACCCTCAGACATACTCAATCTAACTCCTGTTTTTCCCTTACTATCTTACATAGGTAAAAAGAATATCAAAAACCAAGCTGATAATAATAAGTTTTACCTACTGTTTAAGTTTTAATATAGCTTAAGTAATGATATCAATTAACATCATTTAGAGGGGAAAACTCTTGGTTTACTAATACACTTTCTTCATCTACTGCAGCCAAGGCTGAATATAAACCAGATCGTTTCATTAATCAAAACAAAATTAAAAATTAACACCACACATTATGGCTTTACTACTAGGAAACAACGGCATCCGTAACAGGCACACCACCCCCACCACAACTGTACAGTTCTAATGCAGCCTGGTGATGTCACAGCCTGATTTGACTCCAGAAGTGGAGAAACTGAGGGTCTTTAAAATGGTCTTTGTGGCTCCCCTGCAACCCATCCCATTCAGGCTACAAACCCACTGGGTGCTTAGGGTTAAGGCCCAACTTTGGGGCAGAAATAAGCTTGAGGATTCTGTTGCTCTGATTCACCGGGGACCTCTATATGCCCCCTCTAAGTGAGGGCTGGGGTGCTGGGAAATACCAGAATCAATACTTCTGGGACTACAGTTGAGACAGGACGTCTGAATCATGACAGAAAATGCTAGCACACGTGTGGTTTCACGGTGACCGATTTTCAGGTGTCGGCGCATTTAACCTCAGGCTGACTGACCGCGGGGCTCTGGGATGGCTGCCCGAGGCCCATGCCCTTATCTCCTCACTTTCCTCACAAGCGAGAGGCACTGAGCCCTGCTTTGAGGCCCTTCATGTAGCGCGTAGAAGTCTAGACGCCTCAAGAAACTCCGAAGTGTCATTAAAAAGGCAAGTAGGAAATGCGAATTTAAGGACCCTGTCTTAATATCCCCAGAAGATGCCAAAATAAATTTGGAAATGTAAAAGAACAAATTATTTGAGTTCTCAGACTCAGAATCTTGGAGTTAGAAGGGACCTCAGCCACCACAGGGTAGAATTCCCTCACTCTGGACTCAGTAAGACAATAAGGGACATCAGAATCAGCTAAGGCAGGGAACAAGAATCTGCAAAGCACACGGCCAAGATTCTTTTTCTACACCACGTGACAAGGAAATAGCGAGCAAGGTACATTTCAGAGGTACACAAGAAATCCTGAGAGAATCACTTGAAACACTTTTCAAGAGAAGAGAAATCCAGCCTAAGGAACCCTTGGTTGAATTCCTGTGAAGAATTCTAACCAGATCAAGACCAGCCATGTATAAGTCTCAGGCTGCTCTCTCCCTGTGGGGGCCACGCTCCCCAATCTTACTTGTTTAAATCTCGAGGTTGGGTCTACACCTGTCTGCTTCATAGAGTCCATGACAGATTTCATTTCTACAGCCTCCTTAATAAGCTGGTGGTTTTCCATCTGCTTAGCTTTGAAGCTGTCGGCCTGAAGCTGCTGCTGGTGACTGGAGAGAAGCTGCGATTTACCTGTCTCCTCAGTTTTATTAGGCACTGACGGCCCTAGTTTAGAATGGTTTTTGTTAGGCTCCGGAGTAGAGGGAGCTTTTGAGACTGTGGCCGATGGCATGTTTTTCTGTTTACTGTCCTCCTTGCCCAGCTCTTTCAAAGGGAGCTCGTTTTTCCTTTCACAGTCTCCTCTCCCAGTTTGGGCCATTTTCTGCTCTGCCAGCCTCTGGTCCTCATAGTACTTCTCATACTGCTGTCTATAGGCAGGGCTGGTGGCCATCAGAGACTTCTGGTCCATATAGAGCCCGTAGGCATACTGGCCGTAATACAGTGACTGAGCCAGGGCCGGGTGTCTCTGGGTGATCACTGACTGGTGCTGAGGCTGTAAGGATGCAGGATTATGGTCCACTTTCTTAGCCTCGAGATGCTCTGCCTTGTCTTTCTTATCCGCCTCTTCCTCAGACTCCTTCTTGATCTTCATCCCCTGTGCGCTCCCGCCATTCCCAGCTACAGGGGCACCCACTTGCCCGGGGTGCATGTAACTGGGAGAATAATAAGGATCGTAGCCATGGTAATAGGGAGAGTGGGACTCTTTCATTTGAGATGATTGTGCTGTTGTTGAAGAATGTCCTTTTGCAGCGCCGTCCTTACTAGAGAGTATATTGACGGGGAACTGGTCTTCGACCTCAAGCCCTCTGACCTGCTGTCAGAACCACCGTCATCAGCAGCATCGGAGATGTCTGAGTAGGCGGGGCTGCTCGTCTTGGCCGCAGAACTCTCGGCTCCGTTCTGGGTCAGCACGTGCAGCGGGGCCATGGGCGCCTGTCCATTCACCAAAGTGCTGCACTCCATCCTTGAGGCACTCCCGATGGAAGGGCTGGGAGCGTTGTCTGTGAAAGTGTAAACCTTATCAGCCTCGGCTTTGATACTAGCCATCCGACTCTCTTGAGACTCGGACAGTCCATTTGCCAGCCCTTCATTCTTGCTGAGATGGTCCTTTAAAAAATGTCCGGATAAATCTTTCCCAGTCCCCTTGGCATCCTCGAGTTTGCCCAGCTTTGCCTCCATTTTCGGGCTCCCTGTCTCTTTCCCTTCTTTGTCCTTCAGCTTTCGCTTCTCCTTTTTCTTTTTGTCCTTGAGTGACACGAGGGCTGGGTTCACGGTGATGGGCTCCCCCATAATTGTGGGCTTTGGCTGAATGGGTTTTAACGGAGGACTCTTTGGTGTGGCCTGAACAACTGTGGTCAGTCCGGGTATGGTCCCCGTAGTGGTGCTTGGAAAGGCTGCAGTGGGAATAGCGATTAGCTGCGGGGGTGTGGGAGCCGGGGCAGGGGCAATGGGCCGGGCAGTTTTAAGTTTAGAGAGGTTTTTGTCCATTTTGCAATTGTTGGCTTTTTTGCCCTTTTCTTTCTCTCCCAAAGTTTTCTTGTCAATTAATCCTTCTGCTTCCAGTTTGGGCATTTCCACAGTCAAACTGCCGTCCACTGCCGAGCAGCTGTCTAAGGTGGCTGTCATGTTGGAGATGACTGGGAGATTATTGAGGTCATTGTTAAGACCCTTCTTTTTGCCAGAATTCTTCCCAGCCTTCGCTCCAATAACAGAACCTGGGCCGTTGCTCAGGAGCTCTCTCTTTCCCTTGGGGGTGCCGGGGGGGTTCCCTGAGCCAGGGGACACTGGCGCCTTCACTGCTCATAAGCTGATACACTTGTGCTTGGCTCGCTGCATTCCAGCGCCACATTGCTCAAGGCCTCCTCGCAGTCTGAGATCTTGTCCTCACTATCTGGTTCGAACTCCAGCTTGTTCTCTGGGTCTAAGTGGGCATGAGCCTGGTGGTACCTGAGGCCGTTGATGTGCTTGTACTTTTTGTTGCAGTTTGGGTGGGGACAATCAATCAACACAGGAGAAGAACAGCCCTGGTCCAAAAAAGTCGTCTCTGGTTTCCCTTGAGGGGTGGTGGGAGTGCTTCTGGAATTTGTGCGGACACGCTTCCCAGGCTTACTGTCCTCGGAGCTGGAGTTCAGGTCTAGCTCCATCGGAGGCTTGTTTTTCCTTTTGTTGGTGGAGGAGGGGCTGGCTTTGATGTCCTCAGCAGCACAATTTGGGGGTGTCCTCCGCCCGCTGGCGTTGAGGCTGCCCCGCCTCCCCTTCCCATTGGCGCCCCCTCTGTTCTTGCTCTGCAGCCCTCTGGACTCTATGAAGCTGGCCTCCGAGCCCGGGGCAGCTGCAGTAGACCTCGCTCTTTTCCCTCGGCCTCGGCCCCCTCTCATCTCCAGGTCGCTGGTTGGTGACTCGCAGAACCTAGGGAAGCAAGTAACAGCCGTCAAAACGAGCATTTCCAAAGGAGCCAGGTGAAATCACAAGGCAGGCAATATAGTAAAGAGCAGTCAACACCCCAGCAGCTTGAGGGCTGGGCCCAGATGAGGAAAAGACACCCAATTCTTCCACTGACATTTTCAATACCTATGACAGATCAGGCTATCAGTGGCTTATGTTCTTCCTCAGAAAACCAGCTCAGGTAGCTGTAAGTTTCCAATGCAGCTCAAATTCCCGTGTTGACAAAAACAAAACAAAGGAGATGAAGGAGGGGCAGGAAATAGCGATCACCCTAAAAACAAGCAATGTGGCATCTGCATTTTATTGTGTTCAGTCCTGAATTGCTCATTGCTCTTTTGCTTGGTTTCAGTTACAAACTGACTTTCAAGTATTATAATCTCTCTCTGCAGTTTCCTTGCAAAGAGAAGGAGAGGGGAAGAAGGAGGAGGAGAGAAAGACAGAAGCTGAAATCAAAGGCCCCGCCCGTGCCTACCTGGGAGGGGCCCAGTCGTGCTTGGTACAGTCCAATAAGGTCCCTACGTAAGTCTTGTTCCTCCACGTGACATTGACCACTAGGACACCTGCAGGAGTGGGGAATGAAGAAGGACCAAGGTTAGCACAAATTACCCTATTTCCAGTTCATTTATTATTACTATTCTTTTTACCAGCAAAGCTCTATTCTCATTTGCTTTCAAAAGCTGTGGTTTGCGTTCTTCCTCTTTCTGGTTTCAGTGACCTCAAGCAAAAACCCACAGGAAATCGTGTGTGTGTGTGTGTGTGTGTGTGTGTGTGTGTTCATGAGCATATTTGTGTGGTACAAAAGGGTAAGGCTGTGTGTGAGAGGGTAATCAAGATACTGCTGACAGAAGGAAATGGTTTTTGCCATGTCCTGCTGTAAAACAGCAACACTCACCTCTTAATTTTTCTATTATTACACATAATTGCTTTCGTTTGGCAAGCAGCCAAAAAAAACTAAGCGCCAGTTACCAGTGCTTAAAACAGAAAGTGACTGAAAGGAATCGGTTTTGTTTCCAATTCAATAATATAAAATAATGGTGATTTTTATTTAGGGAAACAAATGATGTGCATGCAAGAGGGAGCTTGGAGTTCAGATAGGAGACAATCAGCTATGATTTATTTTTCCTAATCCTCTCCTCTCTGGCTTTGTGAGACAAGAATTAGCCTTAGTATGGTATCTATTTCACTGTTTGGTCTTGTTTCATATTAAGGACTCCTAAAATAGCCCTCTTAAGAAAATATATGTACACGATAGGTTTGCTCTTGGGGTTATCTTTAGAATCAACTTTAGTAAGCATTTGCCACAGAGGATAAGGAAAAAAAAACAACAAACCAGCCCTCAAAACCAACACACTTGTTTCCTGCAAGCCATTCTGCTTTTCCCAACTGCTTTGCAGAAGACAATTTAATTTAGCACTGTGTCTGTGAATTACTAAACTTAAGTGCGCTTAGTATACCAAATGTCAGAGGGAAACAAAATATAACATCCTCTTTATTTCTCCAGAGGACAAGTGCCTTTAAAAAAAAAATAAAAAAACAACTCATTTATTTAAAAGCACACATTAAAAGGAGGTAGATTTTGCTTTTGAGACATATATAAACTATTAGGGTAAAGAAATAAAGTAAGTGTGTCTTAGTTTCTATAAACCACCAGTCTCCCTTCTTCCTTGGAAACACCAAGAGATAATACCCAAAGTCTATTTCTAGCTGGTTTACACACTTGCTCACTGCTATTTGAATTCTGCAGAGAACTTGTACTGAACTCCTTTGTGGTAAGGGACACCTCACAACGTAAGACTCATTTCCTTGGGAATGTCTTTAATAGCAGGTAAAATATTTGGATAGTTGGGAGTCAAGTAGTGGGGAAGAAAGGATTTCTTTCAAAAGTCCCAAAAAGAGATTTAAAAAATTTTCCCATATGGTCTGTGTTACTATTACTATTACTTAGGTGACAGCTGAATTTACTCACTATATCAATGGTGGTGGGGGGGAGGGGGGATTACATGAAGGAAAGTAAGCATTTCCTCAAATCATAGTTGATTCCATTCTAATTCCTTCACAGGAAAAAAAAAAAACAAAAACACTCAAGTCATTGAGTATAAAAATGCTTACTGAGATGAGAGTCAATGGTAATTAGGCATTTGGTAAAAATGTGCACAAGACAGAACAATTGGAGGAAAGGATTCTTTATGAGCACAACCCTTCAGGAAAAGGGAGGGGGTGGAGACAAGGCGAAGGGGAAGAGGGAGCTGGTTTTCTCATCATCTGCTCTCTGGAGCACTGTGTGTGGTGTCAAAGACCTTTGCAGCTGCTTAAAATTCTTTAGCATGTCAGCTATATTTACAGTGCAGGAATATATCTGTATTGCCAGAAGGTTACTGCATTTTAGCTTTAGATGCAATAGGCTGAATCACTGCGTTCTGAGTCCCTGATGTAGCACAAATGTATAATTAAAATTGCTTGAAAGGAAACATGAAAGAAACAACAAACCCTCCATTCTTACAGTAATAAAATTAAAAACAGGAAAAGTCTGCACAGACACTTAACATTTGTCTGCAGTGAAAGGCTTTTGTTATTGCTTTTCCCCTAAGGGTTTCGCGTTTCCAGCAAATGCTGGCCATGGATTGGCCGGCGCCTGCTGGGAACGCCAGCGTCTGATTGGCTGAGCCGAGGGCGGCCGCCCGAGCAAAGGCTGGGGATAAAGGAGTATCGGCCGGGGGAAGAGGAGGCGCCCAGGCTGCCGCCGCGGCGGACCGTCCACGAGGCGGGGGCACGCTCCCCAAGTCGGGGTTCTCTTGGGGACAGAGGGCTGCCCAGCTCCGTAAATCAATGCGGGCTGGTCCGTGTGATGAAAGGCTACTGTCCACGTGACTGCGCTGAGTTTCCCACCACGACCCACGCAGAGTTGCTCCACGAAGCACACCGGCCTGCACACCACCCTCAGCATCGAATTCCTGGTCTTGGAACAGGACAAAGGGAAACCTGGGAGCCGGAGAGGACAGACCCCAATATGCAGCAGTTAATCACTGAGTATGTGGGGTTATCGGGTGAAGCTATCACAGGCGAAACTCCACACTGCAAAACTATTCCCATCTCCTGATACTGTTTCTAGACGCCACACTTATCTAAGTTCAAGTAACAATCACCATTATTAGCACTTGGTGGGAATAAAATTCTTTTTTAAAAATGTCCATTTTGAACCTAAAAGGACTCAATAAGTTAGGCTAATTTCCCTAGAATCCCTCCATATTTTAAAAGATGCTCAAAATAAATGCTCTAATCCCAGGAAGATCTGAATAGTTTCTCTAATTAAATACGTGTGTTTGGTCTATTTTTCCCTTATATGCACAATCCACTTCACAATGTCATGGAATATTTATGTCAGCCTAGAATTCACGTGCAGAATACAGGCATGCACATGTTTATGCGGCCCAATCTGCTCGTATGGGAATGAGGGCTTAAAGAACGCTTCTCATATAAACTACAAAGCGTACTGTTTCTTTGTCAGGAAGTCTATGTTCAGACAACATCCTATTGTGAGGGGCCAAGTACAAAGGTAGTGTTGAGCTCTAAAAAAACATATAAAGGACTTACCTTTTTGAAGTCACCACATCTTGAACACTTTCTAACCCATGGTGATACAAAACAGACTATACTTTTGTGAAAATGAGTCCTTTTAAAAGTTCAAATTTTATAAATCTGGGTATGGTTATTTTTCTCACATAAACTAAAAATAAATGTACATTTATTCCAAAAGAATTAATTTTACTGCACATTTATTCTTTCAAATATCTTGCCAATTTGTCAGGTGCTGGGGACACTGTACAAGTCCTTTTCATCTTTATCGTCTCAAGTATCCCACCAGATTGATCATCTTCCCTTCCTACCCACATTGGGCTCCCTTGGTGGCTCAGATATAAACAATCTGCCTGCAGTGTAGGAGACCTGGGTTCGATCCCTGGGTTGGGAAGATCCCCTGGAGAAGGGAATGGCTACAACTCCAGTATTCTTGCCTGGAGAATCCCATAGACAGAGGAACCTGGTGGGCTACAGTCCATGGAGTCCCAAAGAGTTGGACACAGCTGAGCAGCTAACACTTTTACTTTTCACTTTTCCCACCCATAGATTGGGCATGGTTTTTCTCGAAATGCTAATAATGCCTGCCCTGTGATACTTTATATTTGAAAAATATCTTAAGATTACTACCAATGAAGAAAAAATAAAGCTGGAAAGAGCAACTGGTGGTTTGGGTGTGCTTCCCACAGAGAGTTTTCTTCCTTGTATTAAGGGTATGTCTTAGATCCTAATGCACAATCTAAGCTGCTGCCCCCATAAAGCATTACCACTACAAGACACTTTAATAAGAAGGTGATCTGCGTTCTATAACATGAGCCCCTTCCCTGCCTCTACAAGCCAGAAGAGCCCTGAGATCCCATAAGGATTCCACATTCACGGCGTTCTATTTCTCCTCCTGTCAATACTTAGCAGTTAAGTGATCCCAGAGAGATGGTCAGGCCCATTAAGCATTTATTGTACATCTACAGGGTATATACAACACTAGGAATCTATTTAGTGCCATGGAATCAGCCATAGGTTGCCTGTAACTCCATCCAGACTTTATACTTTTAAAAGTCTGCAAACAGAACATAAGCATACCTGCTATTCCAGAAGTGGAAGTATAGTTAGCATATTATCCACACTAGAAAGAGGGCCCTTAACCCATCTTATTCAACTGGACCCAGCATGAGACTTTCACAGTAACTGCCCTGCCGAAAGTTCCTGTTCAGAGGGAAGTCTTAGGCAACCAGGCTCCTAGACCAGTAATCCTAACCCTGGCCTCATCTGACTGCTCTAGGTAACCGAAGCAGAGATAACTAAACAAGGACTTGCTTTGGGAACCTGAGCTAGTGATACGGAAAGTGAAGTTGATAATAAAAGTAGAAACCTACAGGTCACAAGGTACTGACGGGTGAAAGGCCAATGGGTGGTACAGGTGAAGTCGCTCAGTCGTGTCCGATTCTTTGCGACCCCATGGACTGAAGCCCACCAGGCTCCTCATGGAATTTTCCAGGCAAGAGTACTGGAGTGGGTTGCCATTTCCTTCTCCAGAGGATCTTCCCAACCCAGGGATCGAACCCAGGTCTCCCGCACTGCAGGCAGACGCTTTAACCTCTGAGCCACCACAAGGCTCTCATATTTATGTGTCCCTTTTCCCTCGTGCTTCAACTCTAAAGGAGCAGGGGGTAGGGGTTGGAGAAGCTCTCACTGGTCTCTAGGGCTGTTCCATTATTTTTCAGTCATCTTGTTAGAAAGACGCTCCTGGTTCTGAACTAAAATCTGTCTTTGAACACCTAGGTCCTGGCTGTGCCTTCTGATACCCTACGGATAGTCCCCTTGACAGCCTTTCACCCACGCAAGGACAATGACCATGTCAACACTCCCTTCACCTCCTGCTGTCCTCTTTTTTTCCCCTCCTGCATAAATCATTTCTTCAATCATTCTTGATACCACATTTTTAACTGCCCTGGGTGGGGGCAGGGAACTTTAACGATGGACTCATCCAAATTCCCAAAGCAAGTTAAGGCTTCTAATACATTAGAACCAGGGACTGGGCTTCCCAGGTAGGGCTAGTGGTAAAGAACCCATCTGCCAATGCAAGAGACGTAAGAGACACAGGTTCGATCCTTACGTTGAGAGGATCCCCTGGGAAGGCATGGCAACCCACGCTAGGTGAATCCCAGGGACAGAGGAGCCTGGCTACAGTTCACAGGGTCGCAAAGAGTCAGACACTATTGAAGAGACAACACACAGAGACCAAGTCTAACGTTCGCTCATCCATGAATTCTCTCCAGACACAAAGACCCTGTATACCATTAAAAAATGGCTACTTCCTCCTGGGTCCCCACTATATTCCATCCAAAAGCTCTCCCCAGTGGAGGCCCCCAGAATCCATGGTTTCTCTCTGTGTCCACAGCTAGCAGCTTTTCCAGCCTCCCTATGGGTTAGATAGGGCCCTGTCCCTCAGTTCTGTAAAAGGCAAATGAATTGATAGGTGCCACTGCCAGGATTAGCCCAGAAGAATCTCCCACGCACATTCCTCTGATTTCTTCACCTTTCTGGCTGGCTGGGACAGAGACCATGGTGACTGTGAAGGTCACAAGAGGATGGTAGAGTCTGCTTTAGCTAGGAGCCTATGACAAAGAGAACCCCCATCCAACAGGAACACTGAATTCAGTCCACACTAGATGAGCGGCAAATAACCTCTTACCATTTGAATACTGCGGAGACCGTTTTAACTTAAACTACATGGCCCCTTTAACAACTTACTCCACTCATATACACAAGAGGCCTGTCTCTTCCAACCAGACTCCATTCCTTGAAAACAGGAGCAGTGTCCCGCAGCTCCCGTACCCGTGGGCACAGTGCCCAGCACGTGGAGGGAGTCCCTTCAACTCCCAGAGCCTACTGGATGATGACTGAAGACAATCCAGATCTGAACGCCGCCCAGGTCTTCTTTTCACAATTACCATACTTTCTCAATGAGCATCATCTCCCACTAGTTTAAAGATGATGGGAACGCTCTGTGGAGAGATTTTGCTCTGAAGATGTTATAAACATGGTTTATGAATTACTGTTTCTGCTATTTGTGAAGATGTCTCCTCAAGAACTGGGCAAAGGCCTGATTTCCCAATGGATCAGCCAAACTCTGTTTATATTACAATTTAAAGACTCTTGTAGAGTCTTTAAAGTGCCTCATCCCGGGATAGAAGTCTTTGCCAAGCAGTGCAAAGGCCAAATTTGGTCTCTCCCATCGTTTCTTGGCCCTCTTATTCAGACTGCCACGTGTGGACAACCAGGGTGTGCACTGGTGCAGGAAACGGAAGCGTCACTGCAGTAACACCAAAATGGAACCCATTTATGGTACCATCTTTTAAAGTTTATACATTTCTTTGCTTCTGTGTGTGTATGTATATGTGTGTGTGTGCGCATATATATGCTTTTTTCTCCCCTAGGAGAAAACATGAGTGACAATAAATATGTCACAATATGCAATTTCCTAAGTACAGAATAAAGTTCATATATTCAGGATATCACATTACTCTTTTTAGACAACGTAACTACTGTACAAGGTAACATTTATCACCTCTTCTCTGTACTGAATCCCCTCCCTCTCATATTTTGTTGTGCTGGCTTTAGTGTGTCCAAACACAGGTACTATTTAAAAAGCCAAGTCTTGTCTAGTACACTTATTCATTTTTCCTGCTTCAGAACTTCCAACCTTATAGACAGGTCTTCTTCAAAGGTCAAAGTGGAGTTTATCATTCTTGGAAAGAAAGAAAGATAGCAATAAGTCACGTCCGACACTTGTGATCCCATGTAGCCTGCCAGGCTCCTCTGTCCATGGGATTCTCCAGGCAAGAATACTGGAGTGGGTTGCCATTTCCTTCTTCAAGGGAACTTCCCGATCCCAGGAATTGAACCCAGGTCTCCCGCACTGCAGGCAGATGCTTTACCAACTGAGCTGTGCAAAAAGCAGACTTGGGGGGGTGGACTTTAAATTCACAATCAGATTGCCAATGAGGCACCTAACAAAGAGCAGAGGGACTTTTTCCTATTACCTCTGCTAAAGACATACAGACCATTAGGACCAGGAGTGTCACATGGCCAGAAAATTCTTTTTTTTTTTTTTTTTTTAAAAAGAGCTCTACTGCTGGGCTGAATGTTTGAAGAGTCACTTTAACCACATCCTGTAATCAAACCATCTGGAACACAGTGCTTCGATTAGTCACCCTGAACACTGGGCTTTATCTGAACAAATAGTGGAGGCAGTGGAGCTGGAAGATGGGGCAGCAGTAACAAGGGGAAGTGTAATGAAACACTTTATACCCTAGTGTGCTGCCACCCATCATAAACCCCGGAGACGCGCTGCTCTGGTGTTCACGTCCAGCTTTAGGAAAGCACAGTGCGCTTAAAGATTAAAGGACCGAAGGGCTAAAAATTGCTGGTTTGGATGAATGGTCTCTGTCGAGGGCTGGAAAATGTTGGCACCACTCTATCTATGTTAATTATAACCTCTCCGATGACAGTTCAGCATTCCTAGCAGGGTTTGGTGTTATTTTCAGGACATTAAGAACAAGGTTCATTTATGGGAGGAGACTTATGATTCTTTATTTGCCACAGGTTAATCTGAACACTGAGACAGTTCTTTTTGGTTCATCTAAAGCCCGTCCATAAATAACAAGAAAAAAACTAAGACCTTAATCCAAATAAATATGCTGAACCAATACCAAGAAGCAATTGCAAAATGCTGTTTCTAATCTACATTTTTAAAGACGGTATCTTTCTTACTTGACTAGCTTATCTCTTTAAAAGTCCATTTGATCATCAGGATACAATATATGGAAATCTTAAAAAAAAAACACCAAAACACCTGAAAGGATTCCCCCTCACCACCCAAAATACATAGAATAAGCTCTAAAAAGGAGGAAAAAAAAAAAACCAAAACAGTAGCTAAAGAAACCTTGTTTCCCCATGGGTCTTATGGTTTAATAACAAAAGAACACAGAGCCACTTCCATCACTGTCGCCTCCCCTGCAGCCTTTGTTCTGAGGCCTGATGAGCTGTATTGATTTGGGAAAATCATTGAGCTTCTTGGAAAACTAGACTCTCGCTTATTCACTGCCATCTATTTCTTTCCCGTGAAGACAGGTGGTCGATATCCAGTTGACTGGTCAGCGCAAAGAAGCTCTCACTGCTTTTCTTTTCTCGCCTCCCTAGAAACATTATCCTTCTCTACTTCTAGAAAACACAATGGCCTGTGAATAAGTCTTGTGGGGACAAAGAGGGAGCAGGAATAAGGCTTCTGTCAGGTACCCCTGGGGAACACAGAAATACCACCCCACATATTTGCATGGAAGCTTGCACTGCCTACCGATGATGACGGTATTTTCACTACCAAGAATTACGCAAGTTTCAGCACTCACGAAAATTTTGAGAGCCCAAAATGTAATTAAAAAAAAAAAAATCAAAACACTCGAGATCAGTAGATCATTAGGGCCCAAATAATATTTACTCAAGAGGTGCTTTACTTCTTTTAATAATTAGTGCTTATGTTTTAGCAAGTTTCATAGTTTATAGGTGTCATTTTAAATATGATCAGTAATAACTACAAAAAAAAATTTCTTTTAAGTTAGGTAGACACACACATCCTAAAGCAACACTGTGCTTAATGGCTTGAGGCTAGTTTTAAATATGTATACACACACACACACACACACACACACACACACAAACACAGATCAAATACAGCAGCCATTAACACCACAATATATAGCCTGTGCTCCTTAGGCAGTTTCGCTGCTCGTTTCTGTGCCAAGTCCCAGCTTGCGGACAGCCAGCAGGACAGGTTATGATGCCACTGTTGGGACTGTGGGGGTGGGGAGAGGACAGGCCCCTTAGCTTGCTTCAACAAGGGCAGCAAGTCACAAACACTTACCTAGGCTGCATTAAAAATCACCCTTCATGTCCCAAGAAGATGCTTTTCAGACTGTGATCCATTAAGGCTCAGCCAAAGACAACAGGTAAGAGATAAAAGATGAAGGAGGCGGAGAGGCAGAAGGGAGAAAGAAGAGACGGAACAGAAAAAACAGTCTCTGAGACAGACAATTAGGGCAATTTAAATGCATTAACTGAACAGGTACACGTACGGAGTATATGTGCACACATACGCACACATGTACACATTGGTACAAAGAGGTCTCGTTTCTGGTCTTTGATGGAATGTTGCGGTAAGGTATCCCCTGAGGCTTGATAACATGGAGGTAAGCAATAGCACCACTCTGAGTTTCTGGGGCAAAGTTCTTAACTTGAACCTCTGCTCCTTGGCAGGCAGGCACTGGTTTGTGTGAAATCAAGATGCACTTAAACGAATAACTTCAAGTGCCAGCAGGTTTCTCGCACCCTCTCCTTTTCCGAGGCACAATTTCCTCATTAGAATAGGACAGTGATGTCTCTCCTCTCCCCAGGCCTCCCCACCTCCCTTTCTTTCTCCCTGGGAAGATGAGGGTTCAATGCCAACAGTAACAGAATAGCCTCCCTTCCCCCAATCCAGTCTCACGAGCCTCAATTATTAGCTCGCTGGGAAATAATTCCTTTTCTTCCTTTAAATAAAAGCATTTCAAAGTTTGAGGAAGGTATTTGGTAAGTATTTACTGAAGGAGGCTACAATGAGCCATGATAAGGATATGGTTGTTATTTTATTACCTCTTAACACTTCATTCCTTTAAGAGGGTTATTTTTGGAGACAGCCGTGCAGGAGGGGCTCAGGGCAGACAGCACACGCCAGCATCCCCCCAGGAGGAGAAGGAAATAGCCTCTACACACTCCCACTTGCAGCCTCTCGGGCCACTGAAGATAAGCAACTGAAAGAATGCAGGCCTTTCAAATCATCAGGCCCAGTCGTTTCCTGTACTTAATATTAATTACAGGATCTTTTCAGCTAACAGCTTCTACAGCCAGGATCTCCACAATGCTGTTTCTGCGACGTGAAAAGCAGGGAAATAGACCAGCAAAACCAGACCAAAGACAGACTATTCTAAGGCAGAACATTCCCCTCAACACCACAGCCCCTAAAAGAGGGGTCTCTGGGGCTAAAGGGGAAGAAAAGTGCAGGAAGCCAGGAATTCAACAGACACTGGCCTGGTCCCCTGGTTCCTGAAGCAGGCTGCGGTCTCTTACCCAATGCTCCTCTGAGGCAGGAGCAGTAGAACAAGGAGCAAGAGGGGAGACAAAGTAATCATTGCGATGAATGAAACAGAAAGATGCAAAGGAAATAAAATCTAAGACTGAAAGCCCTCACATATTTGGGGAAGGAGGTAGGCTGGCTCAGGAAAGGGTTATGGAGGCATCAGTTCTCAGAAACCTTTCATCATCTGTCTACCTTCCAAACCTCTTGCAGATCAATTTCGGTGGGTGATGAGCAGATTTAAATGCTAGTGGATTGCTTGGCAGAATCTGTATAACACAACTGCAGATTTGGGGACTGTGTTTTAAAATACTTTCTTACCATTCCCCAGTCCTTGAGATACAAGGAGACGGTGGGAACCAATTGACAATTACACTCACATCAAAAAGCTGCTACTGATGCATGCAGCTCCCTGGGACTGAAGAGCCAGGCTTCATATAAATTATGATGCTTTATTTAAAGCCGGAGCGCTTATTTGCTTTTGTGCCAGCTCTGGGCCCTTTTCATCTGCAGCTCTACTGGGCCCAGGAGAGCACACATTCCTACAGCTCTGCTGGCCACCAGCTGTGTCCCCGTGAATCATAAAACCTCTGAACAAGCCATTCTTTACAAAGGCCAACAGCATTTACTGGAAATGATCACTCTGCTATTATTCCACTTGCTGAAATTTAAAATAGCAATTTACAACAGCAGCTGAAAAACAGGGAACTGCCTCTCACAACTCTGTGTGTGTGTGTGTGTGTGTAAGTAAACAGGAAGGCTGTGTGTGTGTGTGTGTGTGTGTATAAGTAAATGGGAAGGCTCTGTATGTGTAAGCAAATAGGAAGGCTCTGATTAATGTGTATGGCACACAAAGGGTGTATTTCGTGTATTATTAAAATTCATCATCTATGCACAAATGAAAAGGAAACAAGGGATGCAGACGTCAGAGAAGGCAAAATGTGCACCCTCACAATGAAAGGCACTGGGTGAATGAGGATTCTGTCACCAGTGACCCTCCCTGTTCTCACCTGGACCTGGCCATGCCCAGCAGGCAGTGGTGGAGGTAATTCACACCCTCTGCTAAGAAAAGCCACATAATTATGGCTCCAGTTCAGAATGTAATTAAAAAAAAAAAGGAAAGAAACTTAAGGAATCAAGTCTAATCAAGCTCAGATTGCAGTCAGTTTTACTGCAAGGATTGGACAAGGGAAAAACAAAGAAAGGATAAGAGTCACTGGGGGTCAAATAGAATAGCCTGAACTTCTGAAGAGATGGCTCTGGAGACAGACTCACCGGGCTCAAAGCTGCTTTGCCTTGAACTATACCTCTCAGAGCCTCCATTTCGTCATCTACAGAGTAGGAATAATATGAGTATCAAAGAACGTGTAAGTTATGGAAAGCAATTAACACGCGCACTGACACAACACAGTCATACAGCTAGTCAACTCTGGCTTCCTCCCCTCTGGACTCTACTGTAATCCAGGTGGAGGGAGATGTGAAATACCAAGAATCTCCTCAGAAATCATGCCAGCAGCAAGCAAGGCCTCCTGTTGTCTCTTCCAGAGAAAGCATCGTCAGACACGGGCACCTGCACCAACTATCCTGTATTCCTGGCGACCAGGCTTATTGGACATGTGTTGTATCTGTCTCTTAGAATCTTAGGGGCTGCAAATTCCAATATTAAAGACTTGTATTATTTTTGATCAACAATAAGGTCCTACTGTATGGCACAAAGAACTATATTCAACATCCTATGATAAATCATAATGGAACATTATTAAAAAAAAGAATGTATATATACGTAAACCAATCACTTTGCTGTGTAGCAGAAATTAACACAGCATTGTAAATCAACTACACTTCATTTTTAAAAAAGGAATTTTGTTATTTCTAGACCTACCACCAATTTCAACCATAAAAAGTCATCCTTCCTACCATATCCATTATTTAAAGCAAACATTTTCTCATTTCACCACCCAACAATACCACCACTACGAAATGCAATCTAAATCACTGAAGCCTCACCTCTGGACTAGGGGTAAGGAAATTTCACATCAAGTTTTCAAGAATAGTGAACTGAACCCCTGACATCTGTCTAAATTATCAAAAATAAAAATCCAAGGTCCCCACCACCTGACAACAGAAACCAGGCCCAGCGGCCAGGCTCTTGGGGGTGCAGAGAGAGGTTAAATGCAAACTCATCTTTCGGACCCCAGCTGAAAAGACCAGTTTTCATGATAATGGTCAGAGGCTGTCTTCCCACCCTCCCCCACCCCACATTCCAAAGTTCTTATCTCTCAGGGAAGAAAACAGCCCCACAGAGTTACAAGTATTTCAATAACGTGCTTAGAGACCAGCTCTTTTCTGTAAACAAGCCTAATGAAGCGTGACTAATAGTGCTCTCTGAGAGCTGAGCACGGAAAAGCGCCTTTGTTAGCACTTACTGGAGCAAGTCATCGTTTTGCTGGAGCAGAACAAAACTTAGCTGGTTATTGATTGACCAGCCTCACTGGTGTCTCTGCTTGGCTGTATGCTTCTGTGTACCGTGTGTATAAGTACCTGTGTTTATGTGGACACAGATGCTCTATACACACACGCATGCATACACAGTCACATGCAGCCATCTCAGCTAACTTTGGGTGACACAGCTTCTGCAAACCTGATGGAGGATTCAAGGCATCTAACTGTACCCTAATTCCTGTATCCCTTCTAGCCCTTGATATTTCCCAACATTTTCTCTCCATGCAGTCAGTACCATAGACCTCAGTTTTACAGTCTGTAAACCAACACTCCCACGGACACTGTGCTGGTTTCCAAAGTCCTATGATTATATCCTAGAGATGGTTTTCTTTTGCTTAATAAATTCCAAATTGCCAGCGTTTCCTTCCCCAATTCACTTATAGATTCTGAAATTTAGCCTCACATGATAAACGCTAAGGAATATCCCATGAAGATCTGAATTCTCTTGAGTTAAGTTTGCCGTTAAGTGTTATTCATACACACAGCAGTGGTGTCAGCAGGAAGATTTGACGTTGACCTGGACTTCTTTTTAGGACCAATCAGAATTTGTGTCAAAACGTGCTTTCCTTGTGACTCTGAGCACAAATTTCCGTATAAATTATTGACTGCACTTTGGCCTCATCTGAAACATTAGCCCCGCAGGCTGATAAGTTCTGACCCCAGGTGGCACATCAAGTCTCTCAGAAGAAGCAGGAACGTTCAGCTTTGCACTGGGGACTAAGGCGTGAGAGCCCATCCATCAAACGCTCTGACAGCCTCTACAGCCTCTGACCATTAAGCCCAAGTCAACCTCCAAGGCTCCCATTGTTCGCATTATTCTCCTCTTCTCCGGTCTGATGAAGTTAGGGTTAAGTCCAAGGCTTCAGCAAGAGAGAAAGGCTATTGTTAGTAACTCAGTCTTTATTGACTCTGACCTGCAGGGCAGCCAGTTTGAAGTCTTTTCCAGAAAGTAATGCACTGTTAATTGCTGCGCATCATCAGGGTGTGTTTTATACACCTCCTTCCACGGAAAGAAGACCTGACTCAACATTTCAACATCCTTCCAGGTTTCCTTGTAATTCTCCTGAATGAAAACACACTCTCTCTCTGTGTCTCTCCCTCCCTCCCTGTCTCCACCAAAATCTGATTTGTATCCACCTCATATCCTGAATCTCTAATAACCGACGCAAACATAGAATGTTTGGTGGGACAATGCTAACACTTGGGAGTTGGCACATGGAACGTTAATTTTTTTTTCCCCCACAGCAAGTATCTGTGGGGATTGGTACACAAGGCAGGAAAATACTTGATGGAGAAATGAGGTGGAAACATATTATTTCGTTCTGATGTCCTTTGCTTAAAATAAAGATCTTTTCCAGCTAAAACAGGAAGTTAGATTTGTTAGCAGCTAGCAATTGACTGGATTGGGGTGAAGGTACAGAATTCCACTCAGGTTCTGGTGAGGAATGTCATGCTCTAAAGCAGTTGCAGAATTACTGGTCCAAAGGCTTTCTCAGTTTTCTCTGAAAGAAATACCAGGCAGATAAAAATAGGCCTCCCAGAAGAGAGGGGCCTGGTAAACGGTAAGCACCAGGGTACCCAGGACTGTCCCTCAAGTGCAGTGGGTGCCTAGACCAGGCCAGCCACACAGCAAAGTCCCCCCAGACCTGCTGAAACTGTTGACCAACAGCCTGAGTCTGACTGGTGCCAGGGAGAAAATTCCATGCTGACACTGCAGAAACCAAACTTCTTGGATACAGAAAAAAAAGCAAGGCAGAAAATCCAAACAGCTTAGTGTTTTACTGAGCTTTTGATTCACAGGTCATGAAGTCCGACAACATTTAGCCACGGGACCGATTATGCTACTTTATTTCAGATATCCCAGTGTATGAATTAGTAACAGAAATTAGTGCGTGTTTTTTCAAATGAGTGAACAGAGAGCCGTTTTTCATTGTGTGTTTGATAGTGTACTGACTCCAAGGTATGTGAATGTAATACTAGATTTGATAAGGTTTCCCAAGGGGTGCTAGTTAAAAGAACAAAGTTTCTTGGTGCTGCGGATTACGTTTTCTGATGCCATTCAATTCAAGTTCAATATTAAAGAAAAAGAGAATTTTCTAATTCAACCAAGAATACATGGTCAAAGCATTCGTGTATCAAATGATACTCGAAAGTATCAGGGGCTACAAGGGCCAAACATTTTATTTTGTAATGTACTCAAGACAAAACTGGGTGTGTACCCTGTTCTTATATAAAAGGTCTTTCTATCTTTCAATGCCCAGAAATTAGGAGAAAAGATTCTGAGAGAAATCAACTAAAATATTCAAGTAGCTGCTATACATAAAAACAGACTCTGTCTTAGAGTCAATAATATTAAAGCTGCAAAGGGGCCAAACTGATCACTAAAATGAATTTGAGATTTGTTAACTGAATCTTGGTATAGTTGCATTTGGGGTCTCCTCTGAAGCTGCAAAGATGGCATCTAAAACTATTAAAAGCAGCACTATTTTACACAACAGGCAGTTAATATTTGTGTTACTGTGCCCAGGGGGTAAAGACAGAACATAAATATATGAACATTGATTGAGTGCTTTACTACACACAGGTCACAAGAAGAAATGTTTTTTACATAGATTATCTCATTTATTTCTCAGCACCTACATGCCAGGTTCTTTTATTATCACTATTTTACTGATGAACAAGAAAGTTTGACTGACTTGCTCCCAGTCAGAGATTTGAAGACAGGCAAGCTGACTTTTGATACCATGCTTCTAAATCATTATGTAAGTTTAAATAAACATAAGTTTATGAACAACACAATTTCATGAAGGAACTACGCATGCACGGATGGGAATCCACAAGGTCCCTGTAACTGATGATCAGTAGTGGGCTTGCAGACCAGCACATGCACCTTTTTCCAGCTCCACAGGAGACACCAGCCTTGGAAGCTTGAAAGTGACCAAGGTGAGAATATATACCACAGAAAACAGCAAAGAACACACATGGGTGGTCCCTTCCCGCCAGCCCCAACTCCCGCCCCAGTAGTTCACTATTTATCAGCACCTCCCCCTGTTTGTCGCTCAGTCGTGTCCGACTCTATGAGACCTCACGGACTGTAGCCCACGAGGTTCTTCTGTCCATGGGATCCTCCAGGCAAGAATACTGGAGTGGGTTGTCATTTCCTTCTCCAGGGGATCTTCCTGACCCAAGGATAGAACCTGGGTCTCCAGAATTGCAGGCATGTTCTTTATTGTCTGAGCTACAGGCAAGTCCTATTTATTAGCACACCAAAGCTTAAAATGCTTAATTTGTTAAATTACTCATCTCTCTTATAAAGTACCTTGTCAGAGAAAACACTGGTCTGGGAAAAGCACAGAATCTGGAAACACTTCTATATTCAACCTATGTTTAACTGCTTAGATGGTATTATCTAGTGAAAGTGAAAGTGAAGTTGCTCAGTCGTGTCCGACCCTCCGAGACCCCATGGACTGCAGCCTACCAGGTCCTCCGCCCAAGGGAATTTCCAGGCAAGAGTATTGGAGTAGGATGCCATTGCCTTCTCTAACCAAGGGATGATTCTAGAATTCACTATAGACTACACTTCTAACTTCTTAGGATTTTAGACATGTTTAAAAGGAATTGCAATTCACACCCCAGACTTCTATTTAAGCACTCATATCTCATCAGTCATCAAGTCAGGCCTACTCTGACTCCTAACCAATCTCCATTCCCTCCCTTTCATCCATACCACAGTCCAGGCAGGCCTTGGGTACCGCCCCCACCCTGCCCCACTCACCACTTACTTCTCCCCTGCCTCACACCACAGAGTGCATTTAAACATCCCTGGCACACAATAATAGATCACTTCATGCCTCGTTTCTATCTTTTGCCTAGGAAACCTGGACTTGCCTTAATCTTCGGAGTCCAAGTTCAGGTGCCTGAGCTCAAGGAAGCCCTGAGGCTGCCTGACTGCCTCTGAGGATACTTCTATCACAGAACTTCCTGTCACATTTCAGATGCTTGATTTTTACCTGCCAACCACTCACAAAGGCCAAGCACTAGCTCTTTCAAAGTGCCTGGCAAAGAAAAGGTACTCAATTAAGTGGGTTTTTTTTTTTGTTTGTTTGTTTTAAGACAAGTGAAACAACAAAATGAATAAAAGCACAGAAGAACCCTCCTACACTGTAGGTGGGAATGTAAGTTTGTGCAGCCACTATGGAAATCCCCTAAAAAAACTACAATACAGTTGCCATATGATCCAGCAGTCCCACTCCTAGGCATGTATCTAGACAAAACTCTAATTTAAAAAGATACATGCAAGCTCTATGTTCATAACAGCTTTATACAAAATAGCCAAGACATGATGACAATCTTAATGCCCATTGACAGACGAACAGATAAAGAAGATGTGGTACATACACACAATGGAAGACCACTCGGCCATAAAAAGATGACACGGTGCCATCTGCAGCAACACGGATGCAACTAGAGATTATGGTACTAAGTGAAAAAGACACATACCACAGATATTACTTACAGGTGGAATCTAAAATATGGCACAAATGAACCTCTCTATGAAACAGGAACAGAATCAGGGACATAGAGAACAGAGTAAAGGTTGTCCAGGGGGAGGGGGTTGGGGGAAGGATGAGTGGAAGGTTGAGGCTATTAGGCTGTTACATATGGAACGGTTAAACCACAAGGTCCTAGTGTACAGTGCAGGGATCTATACTCAATATGCTACGATAGACCATAACAAAAAAGAATATGAAAAAGAATGTACATATAGACATATGTTTGTATAACTGAATCATTTTGCTGTACAGTAAAAATTAACACAACATTGTAAATCAACTACACTTCAACAAAAAAAAATGAATAAAAGCATCAAGCAACCACTACATTATAAGTATATACACAAATCAAAATATAAAAGTGGAAAACCATGAAACTGCGTATTCATCACCTGATTCTGATAATTGCTAATTAAGGGAGCCCATCTCAGTTGATTCTTTCCATTTTTAAAATAACTTGATAATAATGTAGATGTAAACAATTTGGCTTTATCTATTTTTTATTAGAAAATTTTGTGAACTAAGTATTCTTGTAAGTTAAACCAGGAACTTTCCTCTGTGATTTCAAAAGCCATTCACTTCTAATGAACTATTACAAAAGCAATTGATGAGGTACATTTGTTGCTCACATGATGCAGACACTTTCAACACGGACCATAACCCACCCAGTCCTGGCAGACCAGATCTGCTAACCTCTCCCCTCGCTTCTTCAATTTAATGAACAGTCAGATCCAACAAATCTCCTCCCAGTAGCCTGCCACTGGTTCTTCTCCCAGACTCTGGGCCCCAAAGAGAGATTTGTCATTGCTTAAACAAATTTTACAGATGTAATAGATAAAGTAATAAAGAAAACAGAGCTTTTATAAAACAAAGTTGACAGAGCAGAAAGCTCTGTCTCTATAATGGGACGTACGTTGGTGCGTTCTAGGCGGCTTGTGTGTACCAAAGGGAAACAGACAATGAAGCTTAGGAACATGAAATGACAGCCTTCTTTGCCTTTCAGGGAACATAAATTTTATTTGCTGAATGTAAATCTTAAAGCTGTGGTTTTCAATCTGCATGTGTGATCACTAGAAACTGATTTCAAGGAAATATACAATTATTTAACTTACTGCTCAGCAATGCAAAGCCAGGGTCACACATTCATGATTATTACTGCTGGAAGACTCGGGTAATGTTTTGAGTGATGTTTTTCCAGGTGTGATCCTTGTTGGCACAGATGACATCATCTGTCCCTTGGTTAGCGTTACTGGAAGTGGTACAAGCATCATTTGTCCTCAACAAGGAGCCTATGACTTCTAATAGGAACCTGCCTGGTGCCAGCTGAAACACGGAATGATGGTTTTCTTTCCCAGTGAACATATCCCTGTTCCCCCCATAACACAAATAGTTTCTTTTAAAATGTTACATCTTTAGGCAGTTTGGGAGATGAGGCTGGTTCTTCATACAAGGTAGAGGGATACCAACCTCTTCCACATTCTTCACAATATAGTAAAGGCAGTTCCCTCTGCCCCAGGAAACTGGTAACTCACTTTGACTAGTCTCTACAACTCAAATGATCAACATATAAACTGGGTTTGCTTGTGTGTTTTAATGGGCTTATCAGATTGTGGCATTTAATACTGAATTCTAGTTAATTAGTTAATTAAAGTAGTCTGATTTTATGTGAAGGCATATTTTTAATAGAAATCTTGTAAGTATATGTAAATCATGGTATGCAGGCAAATATCCTACAAAGTAGAACAACCAAAACAAATTATAAAAACTGCTATTCTAAAAAAACGGACATAACAGCAATAATAGAAATGCCAGTAATCGACACATGAGTAAACACGGTCAAGGCAGATGCAGAGGGTGCCATGAGGAGAGAGGATGGTAGACACGCCAACTTTTATTTACTTTAATACGAATCAGCAATTCAACTGAGAATGCATGTTATTTATAATCAATCCTCCAAGATCATTTTTACTTAGGGTCCACTCACAACCCCCTCAGAACTAAAAAAAGAAATTTACTGATGTGAGTTTGGGGGCTGGAGAGGGGGCAACAAACATTTATCCATGAAGCACTGTTCCCAATGACACCGGTTCCATGCCTCTTCCTGTAGGTTACATTCCACGCGACCCTCAGGAAAGCTGTCTGACAAGCACTCAAAGTGGCCTCCTGGGAGCGAGTGTTCATTCACTGCAGATCCCAAGAGCAGGCGTTCCCTGACCACGGCATCTCTCTCTGCTCGTGGTCACCGAAGCATGCTGGAAGGTCTTGCTGTCAAGACACCTGCTAGCCTGACACAACTGTCAGAAAGGACACTGATAACATTAACATTGCTCTTAGTAACTGTAAGAGAACCCACAGGAATGAGGGTCTTCCTATCTTCTAGGTAGAATCCCACATTTTAGAGAATATGCTGGCAGGCTAATGAAGAACACTATTGTCTTTGCCTACAACAAATATTACAACGCTCGGGACTGTACTTTTGTTTGCCTGTACATTTAACAAGTGCATTTTGTGCTGAATATATTTCAGGCACTATTTTAAATGTCTTACAGAACTGTATGACTCAGCAATCCCACTACTGGGCATATACCCCTGAGAAAATCGTAATTCAAAAAGACACATGTACCCCAGTGTTCACCGCAGCACTATCTATAACAGCCAGGACATGGAAGCAACCCACATCAATCAACAGACGAATGGATAAAGATGACGTGGTGTGTGTACACCACAATGGAACAGTACCCAGCCATAAAAAGGAGCAACACTGAGTCATTTGCAGAGATATGGGTGGACCTAGAGTCTGTCATACAGCGTGAAGTAAGTCAAAAGGAAATACATACAGTATACTGATGCGTATGTTTGGAATCTAGAAAAATGGTACAGATGAACCTATCTGCAGGGCAGAAATAGAGTGCAGATGTAGAGAATGAACTTGTGGACACAGGGGAGGCAGGGGAGACAGACTGAAAGGGTAGCACTGACATATATACAACATGTAAAATAGTAATCTAGGGGGATAGAATATAGTGTAATATAGTGGGAAGCCGCTATATAGCAGAGGGAGCTCAGCTCAGTGCTCCGTGATAACCTAGACGGGTGGAATGGGGGAGGGGGGTCCAAGAGGGAGGGCCAGTATATATTCTTATAGCTGATTCAATTTGTTGTACAGGAGAAACTAACACAACACTGTAAAGCAATTATACTACAATACAAAAAGAAAATGTCTTATGGATACTTAGTTATTTAATCCTCCTATAAAACACAGTATGTTGCGGGGAGGGCACTAGGGGGAGAGGCATAGTATATTCATCTCCACTAAAAGGACAGACTGGGGCATAAAGCAGGCAATGAGTGAGTTACTGCCCAAGGTCACACAGACAGTAAGCTGTGGAACTGAAAATTGGAACCCAGGGGGTCTGGCTCAGTTTGTGACAATGACCCAATGTCCCCATATACTGGGACAGAGGATGAACACCGACCCTCGAGTCAAGGGGTTTGCCTTTTGCTCTAGTTTATTTTGGGCTTCCCTGCTGGCTCAAATGGTAAAGAATCTGCTACAGAAGACCCAGGTTCAGTCCCTGGGTTGGGAAGTCCCCTGAAGAAGGGAATGGTAACCCACTCCAGTATTCTTGCCTAGAGAATCCCATGGACAGAGAAGCCTGGTGGCGATAGTTCCTAGAGTTGCAAAGGGTTGGACATGACTGAGCAACTGATACTTCCACTTCACTTATTTATTTTATATAATGAGTTTCATGATATCATATCCTGAATTCTCATAATATAAGCAAATCAAAAAGTATGCAATTTTCAAGCACAAAAGAATCTTGAAGATCACTTATTCCAAACTTGCTCTCTGTATGCAGAAGGAAACTAAAACTCCAGAGACATTACATGTCTGGTCCCAGCTTCTAAGACAAAGGGGAATAGAGCCAAAATCATAACTGAGTCTCCAGCATCCTTCCCTTCCAGTAATCCTCTGCATCCACACACAAGCACTCAAGGTGAGCAGCAACAGGATGCCAGTCAACAGGCTCTCAGCGCTCTCCAGTGAGCAAAGGGTCCCTTCAGGGCCCATCACACAGCTGAGTGGTCTGACCACCAGCCAAGAGCCACTGCAGAATTTTGCTCCAGTGAGACCAACACTCATCCAAGAGATTAGAAATTGCTTTGGAGGAGTGGGACGATCAAGAAAAGGACTCTGAAGTTGGGGCAAAGAAAAACCTGGAGCATGAGCAATAACCAAAGTCCTGCGGTAAGGGACACAGGAACAAGAGACTCCCCTTCTCATCTGATGACACCTAAACACACATGCACGCGTGCTGCCTGCTGAGTGAGTGATGTCAAAAATAACATTACACAATAGAGTTTATCTAAACTCACACTAAGAACCTTTTGTTCTACTTGCTTTATTTTATCACAGGGTTCAAAAGTAGCCAATGAAGGCTGAAAGCCTGGGGCTGTATCCCAAGCATTTGCTGTCTTTGCTTTAGAAAAGGAGGTGTTCTCAGGATGGCTGGCAGGCAGTCACTACACCTTCCTGGCCTGTGGAGATGGTATGTGGCCAAGACGTCTAGCAAGAATGGGTGGGCAACACACGATACCTAAACCAAACAGAGTGTAAGCTACCATTAAACTCCATAGAGCAGCACTATTCACAATAGCCAGGATGTAGAAGCAACTCAAGCGCCCCTGATCAGTCAGCCATAAAAAAGAACAAAATTCTGCCATCTGCAGCAATGTGGCTGGACCTAAAGAATATTATGCTTAGTGAAATAAGGCAGAGCAAGACAAATTATTGTATGATATCACTTAAATGAGTGTATATGCAAAACAGACTCACAAAAACCAGTGGTTACCAAAGAGGAGGGGGGTAAAGTCCGGGTATGGGATTAAGAGACACCAACTACTACATATGAATACACAGGCAACGAAGCCATGCTGTGCGACACAGGGTATTATAGCCGTTATCTTTTTGTAATAACTTTTAATGGAGTATAATCTATAAAAACACTGAATCACTATGCTGAATACCTGAAACTAATGTAATATTGCAAATCAACAACACTTCAGGTTTTTTTGTTTTTGTTTTTTAAAAAAGAAGGAATCAAGGTTCCAATTTTGGAGGAAATATAGGGCAGGTTTCTGATTGGACTACAGAGAAATCCATCAATCTCTTCATACACACACACCCAGCAAACTGATAAAAGAGGAGGGGGGTAAAGTCCGGGTATGGGATTAAGAGACACCAACTACTACATATGAATACACAGGCAACGAAGCCATGCTGTGCGACACAGGGTATTATAGCCGTTATCTTTTTGTAATAACTTTTAATGGAGTATAATCTATAAAAACACTGAATCACTATGCTGAATACCTGAAACTAATGTAATATTGCAAATCAACAACACTTCAGGTTTTTTTGTTTTTGTTTTTTAAAAAAGAAGGAATCAAGGTTCCAATTTTGGAGGAAATATAGGGCAGGTTTCTGATTGGACTACAGAGAAATCCATCAATCTCTTCATACACACACACCCAGCAAACTGATAGATATGGTTTTCAAACCCAGGCTAATCACATTCTATATTTGTTCCCCCAGACTCCAAGGCTAATACAAATCCCCCTGAGTGCTTATTAAAAATACTGATTCCTACCACTACTCATGCTCTAAGCATGTGAGGTGATTCTTACCAGAGAAACTAGGCTAACAGACTTTCAAGAAAAACGTTCATCAAACAAAAAAAGATATACATAAACCATGTTGAGTTTTACTAGGAAAGAAATGGGGCATAATGATTTTGATTAATTACTTTCTGACATTCTGAGGCAGGAGGTATTATGTTGTTCCTTTGGGAAAAGTCACCAAGGAGCTTGGAATGAGGCTGAGAACTTTTTATCTGCCTGAGCCCTTTGACAGGAGTATTAATACAACAGCTTAACTCGGTTTAAAGCAAGAATTATTTCACCATCCACACTAATCTCTTCTGGCAAGAGGCAGAATTCTGCTATGGCTACTCACAAAGGATGATGGAGCCCAGCAATCCTTTCTTCACTGAGGGGAATTTGGGGCCTTTCAAAATATTAATATAAGCTCACTTATTAAGATAAAACGATGTGCTAAAAGTACTGGAAATTCTCACACTGGAACAGCTTTTTTTTTCTTTTCTTCATAAAAACAATCTATAATTAAGGGTATCCATTTTCACATCCTGGCCTCAATATTAACATCATGATATGCTAATGCTACGTACTGTATGCTCTTTAATCAGAGGTCAAAAAAGTGGACAGGTGCTGTGCAGATCAAAAATAAAGCACAGTTTAGAGGCAATGCCAACAGCATTGTTATAGGCAGGGTGTTTCTGCCAGAGATACAGTGCTGGTTGCTCAGTTGTGTCTGACTCTGCAATCCCATGGACTGTAGCCTGCCAGTTTCCTCAGTCCATGGGATTCTCCAGGCAAGAGTACTGGAGCAGGTTGCCATTCCCTTCTCCAGGGGAATCTTCCCAACCCAGGGACTGAACCTAGAGATATAGGCTTAACTGAGGTAGGTTTGGCTGATTGCAGCTTCTAACTCCCACTTACTCACCCTACCTCAGAATTAGAGTTAAGCAGGACCCTTTTCATTAAGTATATCACAGTCCTTTTCTTTGAAAAGGATGAGAGAGAGAGGGAGAGAGGCAGGGAAGAAAAGAAAATAGAGTAGAAAACAATGGGAAAAAAGGGAGGGGTGGATGAAAAAAGAGAAAAGCAGCAAACCAGCTTGCCTTTCTACACTGCTCCACCACAGAAACCTCTTGTGAGGTCTTCAAAAATAACAATTCAGCAAAAAGTGACAGCAGAGCAACCACTGAGGCAACCCTTCTAAGTCCTTTTGAAAAGGCTGCTTTCAGTGAATCAATTTTCAATGTTGTTTCAGTTATTCTCAGATAGAAAACTTTCTCCCCCCTCCTCTTTTCCTTTGGAAATTTGGTAACCATAGTTTCTGTATCCTGCTGAGACTTGATATGTAGAGCTGTATTCTACCTGCTATTAAGCTGCTGATAGCAGTGTTTCTGTTGCAATTTATGAGCAATGTCAGTCGAAGGCAGAGAGTATTGTACACACTATATTTTCCCAGCTGGAGATCTCCGTGAATGGAAAGCAAAAACATGAATACACATGCATTGTGAGCTTGGGGAAATAAAAAGGCAGGGAAAAAATGTCAGCAGGCTAAAATCAGGTGGGTGGTCCTGATTATAAACAAGTAGATAATAAAATATTCAAAGGAAGCTCTAACTAAATAGTCAGGAAATGGAGACATACAACATAATGTGAAACCCAAAAAATTCTTTTTTCTGCCTGTATGTCTCCTACTCAACTCTTAGAACTGGTGATGTGCCAAGACTCACCTGACCACCTGGGGTTTTCAAACAACTTGCCATAACCAAAAGGTCATTTGAAACCACGGAAACAAATCCCATTACACATTAAGTTTCTGAGAATGACTTTAGCCTGTAGTTACTACAATGGATCCAATTCCCAACCTTCTCTTCTAAATGCCTCAACTCACATGGTACCTCAAGAGTCAAATTTATCTCTTTGCCCTTAACCAAAAGTATTTCAGAAGACAAGAGAAATTGGGTTTTATTTCTGTGATTAAGCAACAGATACGTTGGGCTTCTTTATCATGGAGCATACAAAAAAGATAACAGGGCTCCTGAAGGCTCAATTCTACAGAGAAAGAAAGGATCCAATAACGATTCCAGAAATTACCCAGGAAAATTATTTGAAAAAACAGGAAAATAACTTTTTCCCTAATACTCTAGAGAAATACAACATAAAATATTAATAATTAGCACCTTGTTAGATAAACTTGATTGGCTTATATCAGTTGTTCCCATTAGAACTACGGGGGGAAAGTTCTTATAATAACCAAACTGTGCTCTGACCCCTAAATATAGTGATTTAGTTCATCTGTGTTCCAGGACTAGCACTTTTTAAAAAACACAATTCTAAGGACTTCCCTGGTAGTCCAGTGACTAAGGTTCTGCAGTCCTAATTCAGGGGACCCAGGGTTCAACGTTTGGTCGGGAACTAGATACCACGTGCCGCAACTAAGAGTTCACATGCAAAATAAAGATCTTGCAGGCTGCAACTAAGACCCAGCGCAGCCTAATTAATTAATTAAAAAAAAAAAAAAAACACGATTCCAGTATCCTTCCTTATATGAAAACAATCAATCTCAGACGAATAATTCAAACTATGCCCTCTGTAACATCAGTAGCTAGAATGACTTGTTAAATGAGAAACTGTACTGCCCAGTACAATAGGAAAAATGCATACAAAATAAATAACCATGAAAAGCAAAAGGATCATTATTTTCACTGGAACATAGTTTAAGATTTTTCCTAAGCTAACTCTGGAGCAGATCTTCAATCAACGTGTTCAACTGTCTTCCTAATCAGAATTTAATGTTTTTGATTCAAGCATCTCTCTGTACCAACAATATAAAATAAAAATACCAAGTCTGCTGAATTTATCAAGCCCAGAGCTAAACCAGAAGAAAAGTCATTACCATTTAAATAGCAACATGAAGTTCTTTGAAGGAACAGCCTTTGATGTTAGCATCTTGAATACTAAATGGCAAAAAAATTTCAGATCTTAACATTGTTCAGAGGAACCCCCCCAAAACTAAGTATATCTCCTAAAAGTGCTTTCATCAGAAAAAAGCGAGAACCCAACTCATTTATCACAGGCTTGTACTCAGGACATAGTGACAGCAGGGAAGTCCTACTAAATTAAGGTGACTTTAAGAAGAAAAAAAGGAAGGGGGAGTACAATGGACTGGCTTCTAAAAAGGCAGAAAAAAATTTAACAAGAGAGACTAAGCACAAGCAGCTAATAAATTTCTGGAGCCCCAGTGTCCAACAAAGGGGAACTAACTGTACTATCTATATCTACATGTCATCTCACACCCCACCGTCAATGGGAGTGAGCCCACCTGTGCATCTTTCAAATGGATTCTGCACCAAGTTGAGAATACTTGTCATTATTATTGTGTCTCTTAATTCACACAGGGAGGGATATCTTTTTCTACAAATGGATTGCAAATCTCTTACAAATGACTAGAAACACCAGGCAGTATGATGTATTATATACATCTTTCACTTTTAATTATCATGCAACTGATTAACCAGTTCGTAGATAAAACAGGCTGCACATTATTCAGACACTGCAAAACATTCATATTTATCCTCCCACCACAAGAGATGTTCTTTTCATTTCTAGTGGCTCACACAATGCTAGCAGGTAACAGATTTGGGGCAATTCTATTGCAGATTCTTGGCTTTTCAACTTTGCTTGTTTGGGACTTCCCTGGTGGCTCAGAGGTTAAAGCATCTGCCTCCAATGTGGGAGACCTGGGTTCGATCCCTGGGTTGGGAAGATCCCCTGGAGAAGGAAATGGCAACCCACTCCAGTATTCTTGCTTGGAGAATCTCATGGACTGAGGAGCCTGGTGAGCTGCAGTCCATGGGGTCACAAAGAGTCAGACACGACTGAGTGACTTTACTTACTTACTTATTTGTGTTTGTTTGTTTGTTTGTTTGTTTTTTCAGAGTTGCAAGTTAAGTTTTGTTTTGTGGCAAAATGAGGACTGCAGCCAGGGAGACAGCAAACAGAAAGCTCTAAGCGATTGCTCCCAAGAGGTAGTGGTGAGGTCGCTCAGTCATGTCCGACTCTTTGAGATCCCATGGACTGTAGTCTACCAGGCTTCTCTGTCCATGGGATTTTCCAGGCAAGAGTACTGGAGTGGGTCACCATTGCCTTCTCCAGGGTATTTGTTTTTAATATAATAGTATATTTGTGCTCAGTCACTCAGCCGTGTCCAACTCTTTGCGACTCCATGGACTGTAGCCAGCCAGGCTTCCCTGTCCATGGGATTCTCCAGGCAAGAATACTGGAGTGGGTTGTCATGCCCTCCCCCAGGGGATCTTCCCAACCCAGGGATCGAACCCAGGTCTCCTGAATTGCAGGTGGATTCTTTACTGTCTGAGCCACCAGGGAGGTCCAATAGATTATCTCCAAAAGACCAAATCATATAAGTGAAATGGACAAAACACAAACCAGACAACAGCACCAAACTTCAAAAAGATAGGGTGGGGCAGGGCGGAGAAGAGGGGAGAAGAGAAGGTCATCACCTATACCCAGATTCTTTCCTTGGCTTTGGTTTTATTTATCTATGACATCCCTACTCGTTATAATCAACACTTGCTGCTACTAAGTCATTTCAGTTGTGTTTGACTCTGTGCGACCCCATAGACGGCAGCCACTAGGCTCCCTCGTCCCTGGGATTCTCCAGGCAAGAACACTGGAGTGGGTTGCCATTGCCTTCTCCAACACATGAAAGTGAAAAGTGAAAGTGAAGTCGCTCAGTCGTGTCCGACTCTTAGTGACCCCATGGACTGCATCCTTCCAGGCTCCTCCGTCCATGGGATTTTCCAGGCAAGAGTACTGGAGTGGGGTGCCATTGGAGAAGAATCTGCCATATTCCTATGATCAAACATTCATCTCTGAATAGGTTTTTTTATTTCAGACTTATGCAGCATCTAGTTTCTGGTTATTTATCTAAAAAACGAGAGCAACTGTTCAATTAAATTACAACATTGACACTTTTTCCTGCTTATATACGTTTTCCTAAATCTTACAAACCTTTGCTTTCATTCTTCCTAAGACAGTGAGTGCCTACAAAGTAGGTTTTATTGAGGCAAACCAAGTCGATTATAAGCAAATCCATTTAGAACTACAATATGGTAATAGGCCACGTTTCCCAAACTTGCCTGATCATAACACCACCTGGGGAGCTTGGGGTTCCCAACCATTCCTCTGGAGATTCTGGGTGGAGGGGGTCTGCATTTTGTTATACAATGCAGGTACATCATATTATCAGGCAAAGTGGCACAGATCTTTCTGGGTCTCGTGCTGTGTTCAAGCAGCCCACAGTTCAGTGCTGAAGGTTCCAAAATGCTGCACATCAGAATCACCTGAGTGGTCTTTTAAACCACCCCCCTGCAAAGCCCACCCCAATTTAAATGAGAACCTCTGGGAGTGGGCTTCAAGCACAAGCATATTCAAATTTCCCCAGGTGACTCCAGTGTCCAGCCATTTTTGTGAACTAATGATCTACTGCAGCTTACTGCTTTTCAGCACTCAGTGCTGATCAGAAAAACCCAGGGAAAGTTACAAATTAACAAAAAAAAAAATAATGCCTAGACTCCATCTTAAACCAACTGAGTCAGAATCTCTGGACAGGAGAGGTGAGCCATGGCATTTTCCCAAAATTCCTAAGATGTTTTAATGTGGAGTCTCGGCTGAGAAAAACAGGTCTAGTAGATTCTAAAGTTAATAATAATAATAATAATAATAAAAATTTAATGACTTAATAAAAGCTTATATCCAAACACCTTTTCTCTGCCAAGCACATGACTATGTTTGTCCAAGAGAACAACAAATTCCGGAGAAAACAGTCTCTCTTTTGAAGGAGAGCACAACTCAGCTGGTCAGATAAATAATACACTAAATGAACAAACAAGAGAATATTATAAACTGTCAGTAAGGGCAGCATTTCTAAAACTATGAATGTATAAAACTGTTGGGAGAGGGAAATAAACATGTGTTTTGGAAGTGTCACGTCATGTCAGCTAGGTGCCCATGCCATTTAAAAGCAGGCAGACTCTTGATGAGAATTACTAAGGCTGATTTGGAGTTCTGCGTTTGAGATAAACAAGTCTTATGGTGCCTTTCCACTCGACTGGTCCTTTTGTCTTAAAGAGCGTTTTTTTTCTACAGGAAAACTCTAAAAACATTCCCAATTCAGGTTCCCTTCAACAACCTTAAGGGCGAATATGACTATGGCAGTTTATATAATGTCAGCAATACATACAATAATAACACATCCTTTCCATTTTAAAAAAGCAATTTTATATCTATTAATGTTTTTATACTTGTTACATCTATAAACCTATTTTACAGATGAGAAAAATAAGTCCTAAGGAGCTTGCTGCCTTGCTTAAAAGTCTTTTATCTCTACTAGAATATACTGCATGAGACTATAGCCATGCTTTACTCACAAATATCCTTAGTCAATCTGTTATTTAAGGAAAATTCATTCACTCAACCCAATTTTATGCCCCTTACGTGTGCTGGGCACTATGGGTGCTTAGAATACAGCAGTGAGCAAGACAGACTCCATCCACATACCAAGTGAGACAAAACACAGAATAACCAAACAAGCAGCTACAATTTTAGGTACTAAGTCCCTGAAGAAATAATGCAGTACAAGGGTTTAAGCAGTGACAGCAGAGAAGTTAAGTTAGGGATGAGATTCAAGGAATTTTATTCTAGGGAAGTAAAATCTGAGCCCAAACCAGAAGGGCATTGAGAACTGGCCGTTCATAAGACCTGGGAAAAGAAGGCTTTGGGCAGAGAACAAAGGGAAGTAAGGCCCCTGAGAAGCAAGATGAGGCTACAGAAGGCACCCAGAGTTCTTTCTATTCAACACAGCATCTCTGGGATTACATACGTGAAGAGCGGTGCATATTTACGGAGGACCTAGTATGTTCTCGATTTTATGCGAAGGTGAAGAGATGCCATCAGAGGCCTTTAGTGAGGTCACTGGAGACTCACAGCCAGAACACCTAGTGGCAAGTGCTAACAATAAATGCCCCATGAATCCAGGAAAGGGAGGTGAAGATAGTGCCCATAAATGAAACAGGTATTTCTTGTTGGTTTTCTTTTCTTAACATTTGTCTTTCTGATCTTAAAATTCCATTGGACTCTTCAAGCTGCAGTTTTAACAAACATTAATGAAAGGCCTTTTGTAGCAACAAGGACTTTTATCTGGACCACTTTTAAGAGCACAGAAATAAAGCTACCGTTCTTTCATACTGTTGTGTAAATACAGGTCTTTCTTTGAAGTGTGTAATAAATGGTCATTTTATAATCTATAATACCTGGAATATTTTGTGGGATACCCTCTTAACAAAACAAATCCTAAAAAAAAAAACAAAACCCAGCATACTGTATAAAGTAGATTGGTTTGTTTTAAAACTGGCTTAGGTACTAGGAGACATGTACAAGAATGTTCACATGGAGAACATTTGAAATAGCAAAGAATGGGCCACAGTCCAAAAGTCCATGGGCACAGGAATGAATAAATAATAATGGTATATTCAAACAACTCAATACAGCAATGAAAATGAACTAGATCTTAACACTGAGTGAAAACAGTAAGCTGAAAAAATATACTGTACATGATCCCACTTACAGGAAGTTCAAAAACATGAAGAACAATGTATTAGCTAGAAATTCAGAGGGATGAAGGAAGATGTAGGCATAAAAAACAAAATATTCAGAAAAGTGGTTTTGTATAGAGAAGCAGAACCTGAGTGGGATACAGGAAGGGCCACCAGGGGTTTTCAAAAATTCAATGAGACCCTGATGCTGGGAAAGACTGAGGGCAGAAGGGGAAGGGGAGCGACAGAGAAAGACATGGCTGGATGGCATCACTGACTCAATAGACAGGAGTTCAAGCAAATTCCAGGAGATACTGGAGCACAGGGAAGCCTAGTGTGCTGCAGTCCACGGGGTTGCAAAGAGTCAGACATGTCTTAGCGACTTAACAACAACAAAACTACATTCTATTTCTTCATCTCAGTGGCAGGACATGTGCTTTCATGTTGTTCTTTAGACCTTACATATATACTTAAAATAGTATTTCCTATATATTTAACAAAACAAATTTTTAAAACTGATTGAGCAAGAACTCAGATCATCTTTGCCCAAATGCAGCTCTGGCTTATTTCACATTTGTATATAAACGCCTTGTTGGAAGTGTTAAGTTTAATATCTTCTCTTGAGTGATTCAGTGTGTTGATGAACATTGCTTGAAGAAAAGGAAAACACCTGAAAACCCAAGGCAAACAGTGAGTAGAAGCAGCTTTCCCTGAAAAGCCGTGGGACACTGGGGCTGGGCCCCCCCTGACAACACAGGGCCGGTGTCCTAATCTACCCCAACCTGGCCCAGAGGCTGTGTGGTCCACCTCGGCGACAAGCGCTACCAAGGGGGCCTTCAACAGGAAACCAAGGATTAATTTCCCTGAGGCACAGAGGCAAGAACTTCCAAAAAAGGGAAAAATCAAACTATTACATATCCATGCAAATCAAAATTCACAGGCTGGTGGCAGGCAGCCAACCCTACTATTTCAGGTCTGCTCGCCCATCTGCTTGGCCTGTTAACTGTCGGAAAATACAAGCAAATCGCTTCTTCTGCAACTAATTCTCAATAGGGCTCCTAAAAACCAGACTCCATGATGCAAGTTTAATAAGACAGAACAGCTTATTATGATCAATAAAGCACGCCTTCCCGAAGTCCCGGAGCCAAACCCGGCTCCAATGCCTCTTCACTGGACACGGAGTATGAACACCATCCCTCCCCAGCATTGTGGAAGGCCTGGGGCCAGACAAGGCTCCCACACCAGGAAGCAGCTCTGTCCTGATTCTCCTCCACACAAGAACCCAAAGGCCTTCTCATCCTGCAGATTTTATTAGCCCCAATATAGGGTAATTAATTTACTGCAGCCTCTTAATTCATAAATGGATCAAATAAAGCCCCACATGGCTTTTGGCAGCTAACTCTTACTAAATTATGGTGACTAGAAGTTTGTTCAAATGCAGCCCATAAGTCCAACGCGTCCCCCTCAGCTTGTAAAGTTCAATTAGAGAGTTCTTAGCTCATTGTGTGCCTTCGAGCTTCAAAGAAGGCATTATTCACGCATTTTCCATTGCCAAAAAAGGAAAGCTGGCAATGAAGCAATTCCTAGAATGTTGATCCCACTGTTACCAGGAAATGTTAAAAACGTCAACTCTCAGTACCCAAATAAATGCCTCCACTTTGGGACAAAATCTCAGTGAACTGTGAAAGACTAAAATTAATCAAATTAACTTCAGAAATCCACATAATAACGAAAGTTCTGACCAAGAGTGTACAAACACAACCACCCACTGGAGTTTCTTTTTCTATGGTCTTCTACTAAGTACCAGTGGTGTGTTCCTGTAAAAGCCTAAACAGGCTGAAGGCTTAACCAGGGGCCAGAAAGGACATCTTGAAAGTGCCACCCCTACCACAATGGGCTGTGATGTCAGTTCTAATGCTCGTATTTCCAACTGGGGGACAAAACCAGGGTGCAACCTGGTCAAGTTTGAATCTGACTCCATTTGCTGCTGTTGCTTGGTGGTTGCCAGATGCGGGTGTTCTGGGACGCTGTCTACCTTAGGCAGGGCTGACAACAGCTCTACCCAGGAGAGCGGGCAACAACTTTCGCTCTGATGGTTCCCTTCCCAGCAGGTAAGTGACCGGATGCCAGCTGGCCTTCCCACGGGGGTTCTGTGGTTGCCCTCAGATATGAAAACGGATTGGTGTGTTTTCCCACGAGCACACCATTAACTCAGAAAAGTCCCAGGCAACAAATCTCCACGACTGTCTGCAAAAGAAGAATCTCGTGCTGCCAGCTCTGTAAACATCCAGCCTTTCCTATGGCCGAGCAGGAGACTTAGATGAAGGAGCAGGAAAACAATTCCACAGTGAGCTACTGCCATGGAGGCTAAGGCACTAAATCTTGGAGCTGAAAACAAATTTGCAGCTTTGTCTGCATCAAGCTGACCCTCTGAAAGGAGGCTTCTTTTCACTCCAGTATTACAAACTATGCTCCTTGAAGATAACACTTCAAAGGATATAAAAATGTGTCCTGCAGCTTACCTCCTGTCACCTTAGTGACTGGACCAGCAGAACTGTGCAAAACCCATACCAGATTTCTCTGAGAGTGAACATGGGCTTGAGCCACAGGGAGAGGGGCCAAGGGACAAGGGGTGGTTTTAAAGTCACGGGCTAAACTCTTCTCAATACTCGATAATGGCTTATATGGGGATTTAGACATGGATAACTTATACACTTTGCTGTACACTTGAAACTAACACATCGTCATAAGTCAACTATACTCTAATAAAAATTATAAATAAATTAAAAAAAATAAAAATAAAGTCATAGACTGACTTGACCTCCTTTCTTTTCACCATGCATTCATTCAGATACTTATTTACTGGTTGCTTGCCCATGTGCTGGGAACTAGGGATACATGCACAAACCAGAAAGATCAAAAACCTCCTCACAGTAAAATACTGATGTAATATTTTACAAAATCAACTTTTACAGTCTTTGTACTCGGTAATGAAGATAAGTATCCTTCATCATACAAAAGTAGGTGGACTAAAGGGAAAAGCTCCTTTCTAGGCTAAGAAGAAGAGAAGGCAATGGCAGCCCACTCCAGTACTCTTGCCTGGGAAATCCCACGGACGGAGGAGCCTGGTGGGCTGCAGTCCATGGGGTCACTAAGAGCCGGGCACGGCTGAGTGACTTCACTTTCACTCTTCACTTTCATGCATTGGAGAAGGAAATGGCAACCCACTCCAGTGTTCTTGCCTGGAGAATCCCAGGGACGGGGGAGCCTGGTGGGCTGCCGTCTATGGGGTCACACAGAGTTGGACTTAGCAGGCTAAGAGAAACTTGAAAATTCAAGTAATTATATATGGTTAGTCAAGTGAGCAGAGTGCTTCCAGAGACCCTTGGGGCGTGGTTCTACCACAGGACATGGCCATGGGACCTTGACTTTCATGAGGTGTCTTCAACACAGCTGTTCTTTGTAGAAACTCTTGCCTGGGAAATCCCACGGACGGAGGAGCCTGGTGGGCTGCAGTCCATGGGGTCACTAAGAGCCGGGCACGGCTGAGTGACTTCACTTTCACTCTTCACTTTCATGCATTGGAGAAGGAAATGGCAACCCACTCCAGTGTTCTTGCCTGGAGAATCCCAGGGACGGGGGAGCCTGGTGGGCTGCCGTCTATGGGGTCACACAGAGTTGGACTTAGCAGGCTAAGAGAAACTTGAAAATTCAAGTAATTATATATGGTTAGTCAAGTGAGCAGAGTGCTTCCAGAGACCCTTGGGGCGTGGTTCTACCACAGGACATGGCCATGGGACCTTGACTTTCATGAGGTGTCTTCAACACAGCTGTTCTTTGTAGAAGGACATACTTATGAGCCCTGTCTCAACTTCAGAGTCTTAGAGGTGCAGATGTTAAAGGGTTAGGCAAAACCAGGGGGATGAGAGTTTTGCTACAAACACATGAAAGGAATTTCTGAAAAACCAGCTTGGTGAACAATCCCTGTTGCTACATATAGATAAAAAGAACAGAGTTCAAGCCCAAAATAATGATCCACCCAGGACCCACAGGGAGGTGGAGAGAACTGGGGTTAGGGGAGAATCTGTCCATTCCAAAAGCTACTGAATTTCTTTTGTTTAGATAAAAGCAGCAAAACAAAAAAGAGAGTTTGTTGTTTCATTTGTATGCCACTGTTTTAGGTTTCCAAACTTCGAATCTATCTGAAAATCAAGCATAATTAAAGCCCAGTTTGGGGCGAAAGAATAGGCCAAGTAAGCCATGACAACAGCAAATTAAATGACGTGAGCTCTCTATAGAAGTGATTGTTATGATGGCACAATACAAATCAACTGAAATTATCTCAGTTTCAGACCACAAAATAAATAGCAGCTGCCAAGAAACTCAATAAAGGAACTTAAGGCTCTTTAAGAGTTTTCTCATCTGTATAATGGAGCTAATATTGTAGTTACTATTAAAAAAAAAAAAAAAACAGGAAGATAAGATTTTTTTTTTTAATACAGTGGAGAGTGAAAGCGTCACCCATTTTCCCCTGAACTGGGCACCCCAAAAGCTGGTAGCCAAAAAATCAGAGAAGGTTTTTTTGAGGAAACTGATCAAAGCAAGAGAAAAGGCAGCTGAGGAGTCCCCTAGAGAAACGATACATCCAGGTCTCCCCACACCATCACAAAGGTACCCCCGAGCACGTGAAATTTCAAACCAGCCTCTCAGTGTATCATTCAGACACTGTCAGCCAAGAAACATTGGGCACCCAAGAAAAATCTCCAACACCAAAGAAAGAGACCAAAACAAACACAAACAAAAAATGGAAATTAAATTAGAAACAACACTAAGAGGAAAAGAGAAAAAAGAGAGAGGGAAAGGATAATTACTCTCTTTAAGGAAAATGAGCAGACACTGCATTCATGAAACTAGAATAAGAGACTTTTAAATAAACAATTCCAGTAACAAAAAGAGCTTTTAGAAATGAAAATTATATGAGAACAGATTTCTTCTTCAATGAAAAAACTGAAAGATAAAGTTGATAAAATCTCCCCAAATCAGAAAACATATAAAAACCTGTTAAGCCAGAGATCTGAAAAAGGAGAGAAAAGATCAGAAAAGTAGAAGACTGACATAGGAGGTTCAAACTTTAAATAAAAGAGCTCCGAAACAGAGAATATAGAAACAGATTTTACATCCTCTCCAAAGAAATAAATCTACAAAACTTTCCCTACAGGGCCTGAGTTCCCAATGACAGGATCAAGTCCAGCACAACACATAAAGGAAGGGTGTCACAGAGAAATGTCAGAATGCTGGGGACAAAGAGAACATGAAGGCTTGGAATATGGGAAGAACAAACAGGTGTCACGCAGAAGGACTCAAATAAGGATGGCGTGGAACATGTCAAAGACAACACTCAAAGTGATGGAACCACAACTTAGCAGTCTTGAGAGAAAATTATTTTAACCAATTCTTCATTGAACCACTGTATCAATGAGGTGAGGGAGAAGGAAAACAGGCCCAAACATCAAGATTGCAAAAATTTTACTTCCCATGAACCCTCTCTTAGGAAGCTATTGGGAGATGCGCTTCTCCAAAATGAAGGGACAAAAACAAGGGGTAGAAAGACCCAGGAAACAGACTGTTTAACACAAGAGGTAAATGGAATCTGCAGGATGTATAAGAGAAAGCTCTGATTTTCATACCTCTGCAAAAGGTGTGAGCTATCAACCCAGACTGGAGCACAGCAGAAGACTCTATAGACAGACTACTCTGAAAGATAAAACGTCTGGAAATGCCTGCTGTACATCAACAAACTGAGAAGCAGTTTATAATTCCAGCATGATAGTTTGTGACAAATTAGTGAAGGGCACATAGAACATTAAGCAAACAAAAAAATAAGATAATTATTACCCCAGGGAGAAAACTGGATAAGGAAAGAGAGAGAATCATAGTGCATGGCTGTGTTCTGATTAACATATATATAGCCATGATAACATTAACCCTGGCTACCGACCTAACCCAAAATTACTGTGGAGGGCAACTCCAAAAACTCTTGGGTGCTCTGCACCAATACATTTTTCAGAATCTTCTAAACAGATAGGTATTAGAACTATTGCAGCTAAGAGAATAAAAGAGAAGTTTTAATAAAAATATTACAAATGTTTCTGGATTTAGGCAACTGAGCCTCCAGAAAATCTGAATAAGCACAGTATTTTGTATGAAGTATAAAATATTCCTTCTGTTTAGTTACCTTAGGGGATTAAAAAGGCACATAGCATCTCAGCATGTATTTTTTTCATTTGGGTACTATTACTCAAAATACTTTTCACTATTCAAGTAACCAAAACACAAAAAGAAGTTCACGTGCAACAGAAAAGGTTTTGGCTGCCTTCTTTGAAAACTGACCCTCTTTGGGGTTCTAACTACTCACATTATGCCTACCAGTAGGCCTGGCACTTCTGCTATTCCTTGTCACTTTTCATTCATAATCAGAAGGAAATAAACAGGGCAATGACATCAAACACGGAACCATAACAAGTTGAAGCCGCCATAATTTGCAGAGGAAATGAACAACACAAATTTCGGCTCCTGGACAATTCCCTAATATTCCTTTTTAAACACCAGGCTTCTCGTTCTACTTTCCAAATACACAAAGGTTTACAGTGAATAAATATACCCAAGATGAAGGTGGCTACTGCTTGGGTGAAAAAGCCTGATCACAAGTGGTCAGGGTGGGAGTCAAATGTGAAGAAAGAAGGGCTTATCAATGAGCCAGAACTCAAACCCCAGGATTATGAGTAAGCTAAATGACTCCTCAGAGGAGGAACCCATAGGTCCAGCCCACATCCTTCTGAAACCTTACATTCCTCCCACGCCATCACAGAAACTACTGGAACTCTGGCCCTTTATTCTCCTTTTGGCCCTGCCTTGATGTCCACCAGTCGTCACTTCGCAGACTCCGTTTTCCTCACTTGGAGAATACGAGGATAATGATGCTGACCATCGCTTCAAACACTTAGTGGTCACATTCACTATATGTCACGCTTTGTTTCCATCCTTGGAAACGTGCTACTACAAGAAAAATGCAAGGTAGGCTGCATGATATTTAAGAAAGTACTTAACTCAAAAGCCATATATAAAGTTGGAGAAGACTCTTAGGAGTCCCTTGGACTGCGAGGAGATCAAATCAGTCCATCCTAAAGGAAATAGTCCTTAATATTCATTGGAAGGATTGATGCTAAAAATGAAACTCCAATACTTTGGCCACCTGATGCAAAGAACTGACTCCTTGGAAAAGAACCCAAGTGCTGGGAAAGATTGAAGGCAGGAGGAGAAGGGGACGACAGAGGATGAGATGGTCGGATGGCATCACCGACTTGATGGACATGAGTTTGAACAAGCTCCAGGAGTTGGTGATGAATAGGGAAGCCTGGTGTGCTGCAGTCCATGGGGTCACAGAGTCGAACACGACTGAGCGACTGAACTGACTGATATATAAAGTAAGATGTCCTAAAGGGTATACACTTCAGAGTTTCTCCAGTAACTGGCTGAGGGTCTGAGGTTAAGTCTCCTTCTGAATCACTGAAGATAAATGTGCAGTCCATATAATTTTAACTGGCTCACTGCATTTTGCTTCTTTGAAAACTAACCGCCCTCCCCCCAACCAACTCCGTTCCTCTAATCCCCTAATTGGGTCATTTGTTCCACTACCAACTCAAAACATAACATTTTTTAGAACTCTCACTGAATGTATAATGCCTTTTAGTCACCCTACCAACCAGAGGTCTCAGCAAAGAAATGAGAACATGGCACTAATGCTTTTGCAAAGAATACTGCCACAGCTCCGCTTTATGGCCTCCCAACCTGTCTGCCCTTGAGTATTCAGAGACTTCTTGAACTCAAGGTACCTTCTGCATGCTTGTTTATTGCAGCCACCTCAGCTCCAGACTCAGAGAGAGCCCAGTCGATGCCCCTGATCTCAATGCTGCTTCATCTGCTCTCACAGCAGATGAAGGACAGGTGTGTCTTAACTAGAATGCTTTTCATAGTCTAAAGAACTACAGGGTCTTCTCCTGGAGCTGTAGAAAGTGGTGGAAGGCAGTCTTCCTTGGCTCTGTTCAAACAAGTCGGTCTCTGCTGCTACTCAGGAGAAATAAGACACATTCAGTGTTCTCTGCTGTCGGCTTGTGACTTCCTTCAAAAGTTGCCTGTCGACGTGGATATCAAGAAACATCGACATGACAACGTACGAACGGTGCAGACGTACAAGTGAGCCCCTGAAGGGCTGGCAGGGAGAGGCTGCCCGCCGAGCCAGAAGAACATGTGGTACCGCCTCTGACGCACCGCAAGTGCTGGGGCTTGTTTTTTTTTTCTCTTGTTAAGAAATATGGAGTTGAAAATGACATTTGGGGGTATTTTTGTAAAAATATTTGGTGAATATTAAATTCTTTAAAAACATTTCCCGCTATAAGCCGAACTGAGTTCCCACATTTCAGTCAAAACCTCAAACTGACAAGCAAATGTTTATTTTCCTTTTAGCATATTTTTAAAATAATTGGTTATATTCATACAGACACACATCAACAAACACAGACATAAAACTAGGCAAGGCTGATCATTTTAGGTAAGACTCTCTGGAAATCCAGAAAGAACCTACAGTCACTTTATTTAGGCTGGACCCCAGGTTCTTTAGATGTATAATAGGACTAATTATAGGAGTTTTCCACATAAATGAAATGCTAATTACATGTTGGCAGAGCAATGTAAAGTTCCTTGGGCAAAAGTGTTTAATTGTTCAGGCTTGCCATGTGTCGTGTAGAGGAAACAGCCATACTTCTTACACCTGAGGACTGCAAATACTACGGAAGTGTCTCAAAAATACATTTGAGTCAGAAGGCATCATTAGGAAATGAATATATATATATATATATATATATATATGTAGGTGTGGTGAGTATGTAATTGCTCAATTTACAACCCAGTTATAAGCAATTATCAAATGAGCAATAAGGGTCTTGCCTACCTCGCATCACTTTTTATCCACCCTCGCCTTGGGTCTCCCCACTGTTACATCAGACTTTGCTGGATACTCTGCAGTTGTGCCCATGAGCTTACTTCTCCCAACTCTGCTGAGAAAGGCTTTTTTTGCAACCTAACGCTATTCCTTCTCCCTACAGCTTATTTTGCTTTTGCCTGGGAAATATTAACCAAACTTATCTGAGAAAAGAAGGCCTGGGTACATATGGGAATGCTTGGTAGATATTACTTTTAAAAACTACCTCAATAGTTCTTCCTCCCGCATCTTCTGTACACAGAGGAGGCCAAGGGAAGAGGCCATGGGAGGAAATATATGCCTGGAGGTAGAGGGCAGGGCAGAGTCAGGGTGTGCCACAGAGAAATCCACAAACTGCTGGGGTTCAGCATAAGACAAATGACAATATGTTACCAACAAACCATGCAGTGCAAAGCTTTCTCTATGAAGACCCTTTCCTTTGTCAATCTTTATTCTGAAGGAGCAGAACCCAAAAGAAAGATGTTTGCAGAGACAGAAACACGAGTGATTTCAATTCCTCCCAGTTCAGAATGGATGCTTGACAGACTAATTTTCTCCCCTGGGTGTTTGAATTCCTCAGATCTAAAAGTCTCTTTAACTTCTTTCACTGGGGGGGAAAAAAAGCTGTAAAATGTCATACTAGCCATAAGCAGAAGTGAAATCTAAAGCTCACTACATCCAGAGCAAAGCCCGCCACCAGGCAGAGCCTCAGCTGCAAGCTCTCTTGGGAACACCACTTCACTTGCACACCTGCCTTCTCAGGCTGGACCATTTCGATATTTACTACATGAAGAAGGTCCTATTCCCTTTTCTGTCTAGGACAGGACCCTGGATATTGGCGTTGCAAGCTACGCATTTTACTTAAAATCTCATGTCTTTTGTCATCAAAATGTCACTGAGCCCAAAGTTGGGACAGGTAACCAAGAAGGGGCTCCACTGGGCTGTGAACCAGTACCACCTGTTGGGAAAGTGGTTAAGCAGTTACTATCTGCTGCTGCTGCTGCTGAGTCACTTCAGTCGTGTCCGACTCTGTGCGACCCCATAGACGGCAGCCCACCGGGCTCCCCCGTCCCTGGGATTCTCCAGGCAAGAACACTGGAGTGGGTTGCCATTTCCTTCTCCAATGCATGAAAGTGAAGTCACTCGGTCGTGTCCGACTCTTAGTGAGCCCATGGACTGCAGCCTACCAGGCTCCTCCGTCCATGGATTTTCCAGGCAAGATACTGGAGTGGGGTGCCATTGCCTTCTCCTAGTGTATTAAAAATGCCTGCATACTTTGACTCAGCAATTCTCCCTGAAAACTGCTGCTAGCCCAATAACTACAAATCCATAAAACAATACAAAAACTTCATGCACAAAGATGACAGTTATCTAAGCAGTTGAAGGCAGTGTAAATAGTTACCATGAGGGAAATTTAGATATTTCATGTCCACTCCACATAATATTTTATAGCAGTGAAAAATGCATTTTAGAAAGTATTTTAATAACATCAGAAATGCTTATCTTATAATGTTAATATTAAAAGAAGAGAAAGGAATATTCAAAAGTGTACTACTGAATGACCTCCATTTTGACATTTAACATTTTAACATTTAATAAAAATGTTTATTTAAAACGCTAAGAAAGAAATCAACAAACTGAAGTCTTGTCTGAACAATGAGATCATAGATGACTTTTTCGTCTGTATTTTTTCTCCCCCAAATGTCTTAAAATGTATTTCTTTTAAAATAATAAAAAAAATCAAAACCATATTGAAGATATAAATGACTGAAGGGAAGAAGCACATCGAATAGTTCGTTTCTCCTTTTTTTGTGGAGATTAGTCTAATAATAGCAAAGATGGAAGCTGAAATATTGTCAGATTTTATAACAGCTTAAAAAAAGTCAGTAACAAAGTAGATTTCTAGAACTTTATTTTTCAGACTGTGTAGGCCAAACTTAATTTTAAAGTAACATATTCCTGAGTAGAAAGCGACACTATTCAAACTTAAACAGGTATCAAGACCAGATCACTTTGTTCTGTGAATTTATTCAACATTCAACAAATATGTATGGTGTATTACTCTGTGCCAGGCGCTGGGGATCCAACAGCGAACAAAACAGATGGGGTCTGTGCACGAAGGAAGCTTATGGCACAGTGGGGCTGAAAGGGATGGTTTGCATACAGCACCCAGCTAAGGCTGATTCAATGACTCCTGCCAAGATGAGATGCTAGACCTACAGAGAATCTCCTATCACTCCATGTTAAAAATAAAAACTCCAGCTATTATTATCAAATTTAATCCTTCTCTCCAAGGAGAACTTTGTAAGATACACAGGAGCTTGTGGGCAGTGACAGAAATCCAGAACACCTAGGAGGAGGTTTGAAGAGGCAAGGGCTCAAACTCCGACCGCTGTGGGTTCAAATCCCCTCGCCGGGCGAGTCCCTTTCTAAGTCTCCTCCTTTAAAATATGTAATGGGTGAGGTCACTTTGGATTTTGTCCTAAGCAATCACTGGGAAAGCATGCCCAGGATGCTGTCTGGCACAGAAAAAGTGCTCAACAAAAAAGCCTTCTTCTTCTCCATGAAACGGACATATTTACACATTAAAGACAACAAAACATCAGGTAAGGACAAAGAAGTAAAAGTCAGTAAAATGAGGGACTGGGGCAAGTGGGAGTGACTGCTAATGGGCGTGGGGTTTCTTGGAGAGTGATGACAATATTCTAGAATTAATTGTGATAGCTGCACAATACTGCATACACTACAAAAACCACAAAGTTGTACACTTTACGTGGATGGATTGTATATTATGTGAATTACATCTCAATGAAACTGTTTTAAATGTATTGTTTAAAAGTCAATGGAACCTTTTAATACACATGCCCAGATAGGCCAACAGCTATTCTATGCAACCCATGAGACGGAGTGAATTTTGTAATTAGAAAATAATATCTTCAGTTCCAAGTCGCTATAATGTTAAGACACATTTTCTTACCAACTCCTTCACAGGGAAAAGACACACAAGCATACTGGATAATACCACACACACAACTCTTGAAAGACAACTTCTTAAATCTTTTACTGTATATACCTCAGTCCTAAGAAAAGTTCAGTTTAAAATATTTTACATTCTGTATTCACATACAAGACTAAATTTAGATACAATATCAACCAATCAAAAGAGGAAACAAAACACCTTCAATACACAGGGAGTTTGAAACTTACCACTTCATTACTTAACACCTAATGTCCCCACCAAAATACATATTAAAATTACACAAAAAACAAATGTTTGGTCCAAAGACATTATGTTAAATCTTACCTAATAGCCACTTACTTTTCACATTGACAAGAGGTAAACTGACTGTGTTATGGTTTTCCAGCAACACACAATCACTCATCATATCCAAATTTTCTCATTATATCATCAAGAAAGCATTAAACAGATCCAAGAGAGCATAAAGCAAAAAACCCAGGAAAATGGCCCAGACAAGGCTTCCCTGCTGCTATCCTTACTCCTTCCTTCTGTCAACACGTCTTTACTGAACACCTACTATGTGAAGACCTTGTCTCCATCTTTACCTTCTGTATTTTTCTGAAAACATTAGTTTTAGTAAACTTAAAAAAAAATGCGATATGAGCTTTTTAATTGTTTATAATATACCCCATTGAACAATTTCACTTTATTAAAAATTTTTTTGCCGCTGTAAACAAAATAATCAGAGAAAATAAAGATGGCGTATGGTTCAGTAAGGGTTTCCCCAGGTGGCTCAGCAATAGAGTCTGCATGCCAAGCAGGAGATGCAGGTTTGATCCCTGGGTCGGGAAAATCCCCTGGAGAAGGAAATGGCAACCCACTCCAGTGTTCTTGCCTGGGAAATCCCATGGTCATAAGCTGGCAGGCTACAGTCCATGGTGTTGCAAAGAGTCAAACATGACTTAGCAACTAAACCACCACCATCATGATAAAGCAAACATATGGATCTGATTTTCTATTTGGGTTGCCTTTTGCATGTGAAAATCAGCAGCACTTGTACATTTTGGAAAGTGCATCCTTTGAGCTGCTCTACCACCAACGGTGATGTATCTTAAGAGACAATCCACACTTTGATCAGCAACCCCTACAGCGAGATGGCCCGGGAAGGTGAGGGTTTGAGTGGAAGTAACCGGTAGGTCTTTCAGCCCTCTGAGAAGTTTATGCTGAGGATCACATTTGGACCCTTTCTCTCGTTTATGATTAAACAACTATGCTCACCTACCAAACTCACCCCCGGGAGCTGTTTTATCTCCATTGAGTACGGTACTACAGGGAGCATGGCCATCAGCCATCTTAAAGGTCCCCCTCACTGCACAGCTATAATCATCAACTGATATGGCAGGTAATGAAATGGAGAAGTGAAAGTGGGCATCTTACTCCGCTTGTGAGTCAAAACTGAATTTATAAAATCACTGGGAACTATCTCAAGAAATAGTAATGTTTCAATCATTAAAGTACTAGACCAACTCTGTGTTCAATTACTAAAAATACAAAGTAAGCTTGGATTAATACTTAATCTCATGAGTCAAAATTTAAAAAGAAATGTTCTCTTTTCAAAAAGGTTGGTAAGTAAATACTGCAGAATACAAATAACAATAGCAAACATTAGCTCCATTGTCAATTATGTGGGATCACCTGCTTTTTAATAAATTAGATGGGATGGGGAGGGAGGTGGGAGGGGGGTTCAGGATGGCAAACACATGTACACCCATGGTGGATTCATGTCAATGTATGGCAAAACCAATACAATATTGTAAAGTAAAAAATAAATTAATTTAAAAAAAAGAATTTCAAAGGGAAAAAAAAAATTGAGACCTCTCCCCCTGCATATAAAAATACTATCTTTTTTGTGACTTGGGAGGTGCAGAAAAAGCAGAAGAATTTAAGACCATCTCTGATGGTTTAAAAGAGAATCATTTACTTCTCTAATTAAAACATTAATTCCCAAGATCACTTTTCTTTCTTCAGAAAACACACTGAACATCAGGTCCTGATGTAAACAAGCATTTTTTCTCTCACACTAGGTGTTTTCTCATAAAAGAAAAGAAAGTGAAGTCGCTCAGTCGTGTCCGACTCTTTGAGACCCCATGGACTGTAGCCTACCAGGCTCCTCAGTCCATGGAATTTTCCAGGCAAGAATACTGGAGTGGGTTGCCATTTCCTTCCTCAGGAGATCTTCCCGACCCAGGGATTGAACCCAGGTCTCCTGCAGATGCTTTACCATCTGAGCCACCAGGGAAGTCTCTTTTCTCTGAAGTCATAATTTTTATTTCTATTATCCCCTCTGAAACTCCCAATGTTTTCTGAGTACAATCTTTCATTTGCTACTTTTATCAACTTTCCTTAATACTTTGGGTTTCTGAACTATTTCAAAAATAACTCAGCAGACCACACAGAAATGAAGTCACAGTATCTGGCTTACTGGAGAAAGAAACTAAGGTCTGCCTCACTATATTAATGACTTAGGATGAGTGATACACCAGCTAATCGTTCATTAAGCCTCTCAAAACCACTATGGGGTTCATGTTCAGGATCAAAGCCAGGCCCTCTTTCTCATTAGCACAGTTATTAAACAGCTTTGCTCACCGGTCACACTACAGCATCTTGACAGACATTCTCCACCCTGTGAGGTACACGGGGCAGGTGTTTCTGTCCATTTCATCCCTGAGAAAATGAGGCAATGATACATGTGACTTCCTTAAAGGGAAAAAGTCAAGCAGCATGCAAAGGGCCAGGACATCCCCTCTTTCCCCTGAGACAACGGTTCTCATAATTGTTCACATATTAGAAACCCCTGGAGAGAGTTGGAAAAAAATACCAGTGGCAGGTCACCAAATTGCCAGCCCAGACTATGGAGATGCCAGGGCATCAGTGTGGTTTAAAAGCTCTCCAGGTGATTCACAGGCACAAAGCTGAGAACCACTGATCTATAACCTACAGATGTTTGAAAGGCCTTCACTGACAAATAACCAGTTTGCTTTCTCTCACTTCCTTGTCTTCAGGACAGAATGGCAGAGCCATGGTAAATGACAGTCGTAACAACGAACAGTGGACCCAGCTGAACGAAGTATGTTCTCAGGGAGGGGGAAAAAAAAACAATAAGAAAGAGGATTCAATAAGAATCAAAAGGAAAATACAGTCTTGAAATCTAAAAACACCAAGCTCAACACACATGTATTTATACAAAATGTGTACACACCATGTTTTCTTTGTCCCACCTGCCACACCAAAAGAGCAAATTTTCAAACAAATAACTATACACTGGCATCTGTGTCCCAAATGTCAGGAATGAAATGCTAAGGAAATTCTTTCAACATCTGTGAGTGATTTTGTAGAATACGTCATTGCTCCTATGCATTTACCTTAAAGAAGAAAGATCAGAGTAACTATACATCCAAATGCAGTAATAATTTTTCTCTCCTATTAAGCATGATCTGAAACCCACTAATTATTTCCAGAGGGAACTTCTCTCCTAACACTTTATTCCTGAGTAGAGTTTTTGGCAGTAACACAAGTGGGAAAGTCTATGATTAAAAGAACCCTCCTCAAATGAAGAATTCCAAGCATAAGAAACCATAAGGTACCTAGTGGGGATGTCATATTTCAGCTTTGCTGCTCCTACCATCTTCCAATGAAATCACAGCAACACTTGATATTCCCCCAAAGACTGCAAATGGGGCCTTTTAAAATTTCTGGGATCTTAGAACAAGCACATACAAACTTCATGCATGGGTGAATGCACATAAATTGGGTTTGTGAAAAACACTACCAGTGATACAATATCTTCAAAATGAAAATACCAAGGAAGAGATTTTATTCAACTCAATCTATAACATTAGTCAAAGGCAACTGACAGTTTTACAAGTGCTCGACCCGAAGCTCTTTGTTAGTGAAACCTAGTACTAGAAAAAAACGAGGCTTACTTTCCCTTCGTTTCTCCCCAAATCCATCTCTTTTAGTTCTGTCAAATAACTGGCTTCAAATGTGTTTGTTCCGCTTCTCTCTTTGTTTTTCCCAAAAGGGAAAAATTAATGGTCAAGTGGGTTTAATTTTTAAATTGGTACAAGAGTTTTAAACACACTGTACCAAAAAAACAAAAGTGCAAATGGAATGTTCTTGAAAATAGTTACACATTAAACACACATCTTATGACCCAGGCCTCTACTAAGGCAAGTTCTTAAGTTCTATGGAGGTCAGAAGTTTAGTTTATTCAGCAAGAATAACTCTATTAACAGCTCCATCTCCTTCTTGTCACCACAGTAAACATCCACACATTCCAAATCCTGGAAAATGTGAGGCAATTCAGAGGAGGCTGGAGCTGTGGAAGACTCCACACTATGCCTGAGAAGCTTCTAAAACTATCTGTCTGCCATCTGAAGGAAGTCATCCTCGGGGATTCAGGGATCACAGAGGATCAGGGAAGGCACACTGGACTCAGGAGATGGATTTTCAGAGAACAGCAAGGAACTGCTGCTGCTACTAAGTCACTTCAGTCATATCCAACTCTGTGTGACCCCATAGACGGCAGCCCATCAGGCTCTCCCATCCCTGGGATTCTCCAGGCAAGAGCACTGGAGTAGGTTGCCATTTCCTTCTCCAATGCATGAAAGTAAAAAGTGAAAGTGACGTCACTCAGTCGTGTCTGACCCTCAGTGACCCCATGGATTGCAGACTTCCAGGCTCCTCCATCCACGGGATTTCCCAGGCAAGAGTACTGGAGTGGGGCGCCACTGCCTTCTCCGAGCAAGGAACTGGGGAGGCTTTATTCATATCACTTCTAAATAATAATGATGATGAAAGCCCTTTAAATGTGTGCCCAGAGCATCAGAATTTCCAATCAACATATATATACTATTGTTTTCAAACACAGATTTTCTTTTTTCTAAATAATCCCATCTTTTACTAAAGTGAAAGTGAAGTCACTCAGTCGTGTCTGACTTTTCGACTCCATGGACTGTAGCCTACCAGGCTTCTCCGTCCATGGGATCTTCCAGGCAAGAACGCCAGAGGCACTGGAGTGGATTGCCATTTCCTTCCCCAGGGGATCTTCCCGACTCAGGGATCAAACCCAGGTCTCCTGCATTGCAGGCAGCCTCTTAACCCTCTAAGCCACCAGGCAAGCCCATCTTTTACTGAAGGCCAAGGTTACAAGTAAAAAAGAATCAGCAGACTCCTAAGCAAAGTAAGAAGAAGAAAATAAATAAATAAATAAACTTAGAGCTGTTTCAGAACCACAAAAACCTTCTGGATTTTTAATTTAATTTTATAGCATCTCCCATGCAGGAAGGTCACACTGCAGGAACCTGTCCTATCCCACACTGAAATAAATGAAATCACAACGCACTATAAACGGACAGCGCTAAGTCACAGCTAGGAAAATGGAAGACAGTGCTTCACCCTAAGGAGTCAGTTGTCCAAGTACAGGACAATCTGACTTTCAACTTGATGTAAATTAATCCTTACTCTTTTTAAATCATTTTATACCTGAAAATCAGCACCTCCACTAATTAATCTTAATAATGTCTTGAAGTCTTTTCTACGTTTTCTCATGGAGATGCCAGTCTGAAGCCCTCATCCATCACTTCTGCTCTAGGAAAAAAAAAAATCTAAGGCAAGATGAGCCGTGCACAACCCAGAGCCAACGAAGGAGAAGCCGGCTCCCCACGTGGACCCCGTGCACCGGGCAGGGGGGTCTGAGCAGACAAGCAACTTGACAGAGGTTTCATTCCAGCTCCTCTGCCACCGATCCCTCCCAATGTGGTTGTGTAGTACTGATTTAAATGGCTTTCCAGTTTAAGGTACAAAGAGGGAGAAGGCGCAAAACCTCCCACGTTTCCAAAAGCAAGAGTAAATTTTAACTGTCAGCCCTATTGGAGCAAATCAGAGAGCTCTCCAGATCTGCTGCTTTCATTCCCTCTCATGGCTGCTTCCTATAGAATTCAATCTTGACTTTTCCTTACTGACGCTATCTACCAAATTTTCTATCTAATGATGTAATCCATCCTACAAGAAGAGTACATTCAATGTAATATGTAGAATTCAAAGATTTTCCTTAGAAGTTTTGTTTTTCTGTCTTGAAACAGCCTGAGCTATTTTTTGCCTACTCACAGTTATGCTCACACCTGTCGCCTGATTTTCAGTCATTTTTACTCTCATTCCCTACTTTGGCACCATTCTTAACTATTTTCTCCCAACCATTTCTTTCCCAACAATCACCCCCAATATATTGCCCTTTCCCATCCACTCAGCCTCTTCGGCGTGTATTTTACTTCTTCTCCTTTGAGTTTCAGCCTCTAGTTCTCCCCTTTGATACAGAGCAATCTATGGATTTTGCATCTCAGGTCCTTCTTGTTACCTTTATCCTTGCTCTGGACGCCCTCCTAAAAGACAATGATACTGATAAGGGTCATCACCTCACTCTTGACCAATCCAGCTCAGAGGAAAAACGTTTCCCCTGGGTTTTTCACTTTCCTTTGGTCCTCTGGTATACCTGGGGCATGCTTCTTCCCCATGGCAGGAAGCACGCCGCAATGCAGCAATGGAGCTCTCTCCTTCATATTTAGTTTGTATTGATTATCTACTGGCCTCTGTCAAGGACATTGGCCATATGAAACATGCTATACGGGACGATCACGTACTATGAGATGAGGCCAACCACGTCTGGATCCACTGTCAGGATGACACACATCTGATGTGTATTTCCAACAGGAATGAGAGATTCACCCAATCTCTCTCTCTTGTGCCTTGGGTCTCATGACTAATGGACAGCACTTGCCAGAGGGCCTCCTGAATTCAGGGACCAGGAAGGTGCTACGTCTCCAGCCACAGAAAAGAACTGACTGACTCAGCTGGAGCTTACACCTTGGACCTTGGCATCATTAGCTCTGAGCAACAACTGGCCACCGTCAAATCACAGCAATGGCCCTTGCTAAACGTAGGAACACTGGTTCGATTCAGAAGGTAAATATAAACCTCAACAACACAAAAACAACCACCTCAAGACAGATCAGTTGGCAAACCAAGAACAAAACGAACTCGAGATCTGTTGCCCATTCTAATTTTCATGATACCTCCTAGGAGAAACGGTAACCTTCAGCCTGCTTCTCAGAGTCCTTCCAAGTCAAAGCACTTAGAGGGGAGAACCACTCAGACAGACACCAGACTGCTCCTGAATGAATGTAAAAGCAGCCGTGGGCAAAGAGAGAAACAAAGCTCTTATTTCAACAAAAATCAAGAGCATGTAGAAACCACTTTTCTTTCCCCTCTGAATGCCACAAAGCAAATTCCCATTACAGGTAGACACAGAGACATCACAGGGAAGAGGCCATGGGGGAATAGATGAAAATAAATTGTATTTACCTTCTTCTGTTTCATGCCACACGATCCCTTCCAAATTCACATGGTTCCGGGTTCACAGGGCCCGAGACACTCTGGCTCTGTCAGCACTCCAACTTCACACGTGTTCACACCCACGGAACGAGTCCGAACCAAAAGCTGTTCAACCGGTGCCGCAATACTGGATGAAGATGGGGAAAAGTAGGAGGGCAGAAGCTGAGGCGTGAGACTGCTGGCGATCGGCGGCGGAGGCGCTGGCACTGTAAACAGGGGGTCAACCTGAAAGACAGACAGGCTTACTGCAGTGGCGCTACGTGCTTGCAGCTCTCCTCCATGCAATCTGTTTACATCACTTCCAGAATACATCACCATTCCAAATTCCATTTGCAATTATAATAGGCTTTGAGTGTTTTAATGGTGCCAAAATACAACGCAGAAGAGAAATAAGCATTTTCGTTTTTCATGAAACACAAAGTAAACATTGGAGCTCTAGCTTCTTGGGTTACAGACAGGCCTTTGGGGTCCTTATAAATTCACCAATTGACAATCTTTAGCCTCAAGAGGTGTGAAGGAAATATGCTTTGCAAAATGAAGACTATTTCCCACTTGTTAGGAAACTGTATTTTCAACATAACAACATTTTCCAAAGGAGAAACTCCCAATAAATATCCATATAGGCATCGCTGGACATTTAAGCGTAAGAGATGGATTAAAATTGTTTTCAAAGTACTTTATAAACCATAATGAATTCAATCACTATTAAATAGGTTAACTTACTCTGCTGAACATACAAAATCATAAACTTGATTACACACACAGAAACACAGAAACTGGATAGTATTAGCATGTATTAGGCATCAACTTTTAACTAAGTGTTCTGCTGCAAAGGTTGACAGTGTTCATAGAAATGGAGAACTACCCATAAATGCATGTGCTCAACAGAATCTGAGCTCCTCCATGCACAAGTCCTTTAGTGCTTCAACTTGTAAAGATCCTTGATGAGTTTGATCGGGACTCAGCAACTCTATGTTCAGGAAAGAGAAATGTCAGCCAAAACGAGACCCTGTGGTGCAACTGCTCCCTTGCACCCAATCCTGAGGACAAGAGCAAAGGTACCCTTCACCACAAAAAATGCAAGAGTCAGGCCATTAATGAAACCAAAAGCTATGTATATACTAAGCAGGTAGGTCACCAACAGACTGATCCACTCCTTCCACCCACTGTAACAACTGTTATGACTGCTACAGAATAGCTCTGGCCCTGCTGACCAGTTGTCACATGTGAAAAAGCCAAATGTGCAACATCTCTGCACAGGATTCCAGATCACCCGTGTCCTCAGGTTGCAAAGAGACGTCACTGACATACAAGAGATGATGTCTCTATGTGTCTTATCAGTTGGGCTGACACAGGAGATGTGTAAAAAGGACACAGAGAAAGCTCTTCTGGTAAAATTCCATCTTAGTCTGTTCATATATTCTCAGTTAACATTTGTAAGAAATCAACATTTGATACAGACATAATAGTGCATAGTCTTTGTTCTTTAAAAAAACACGCACACACACACAGAGTGTTTTTCAAGAGAAGTCATATGAGGAAGTGTGCTCCTCCTTCAACAGCTGAAGCAGTCATCTGTGTGGGCTTCTTGTTCATATGACTGGAGGAACTATTTCTACAGTTTGCATTTCCCTAAAATGATACAGCGACGTTCACTTGCCTGAGTGATCCAAGATGCGACAGAACAGCCCTTCATCCAACTGCACACTAAAGAAAGTTAATTTCCTGCTCTCCAAGCTGCCATAAAACTCCTTTTGCTCCATGCTTTTTATTGTTCTTCATTCTTGATCACAGAGCCCGAGAAAGGAAAGCATTTCACAGCCCCAAGCCCCAGATCTGGTGATTTATGCTTTTGTGTAAATGCAGCTTAATGTGGATCAAAGTTCACACTGATAGTTTCTATTTTAAAACTGAGCTGACAAATGAAGAAAGGGGTTCAGAGGAAGACAATTTAAGGGAGGTGGGGGAAGCCAGTGCGACCCTGTAGTCTTTAGTACAACTAAAGGATTACATGAGACTGAAGTCACTTTCTAGAATTTAAAAGAGGACCAAAAAACAGACCAAAGAAAATTATAAACCAGCTACTGCACATTTTTTTGCATGATTCCCAACAAACTCTTAATTTGTATAGTTAGTTGTAAATTGACTGTAATTTGGTGCGACACATATAAACTGAAAAAACAAAATGGAACAACATTCTCAAAATAGTCTTCATATCCTTGATCAACAGCATACATTAATTCTAAAAGAACAAGCACAGCTTCAGTTAGACGAACAAGAAGACTGAATAAAATAAAAGAGGTGAGGTGTCTTGGAGAGTACCAACTCTCAATTGTGAAGCTTAGGATGCCGTGGGAAAACGTGTACAAAAGAAGCTGTAGGGGTGGCGGTGAGCAGACGACAGGGCTTTGGCCCCACTTCCCACACTAAGTAGGCCTGTGACTTATGAGAGTCATTTAACCTCACTTGAGACCCATGTTCCTCAACTGGAAAATTTATTTTCTTGCCTTCTAATAGTGATGATGAATCCTATCACAACAGAATTTCTAGATTAAATCTCTATTTCAGCATAACTCTGCTTATGAATATATTTGCATGGAGATACATACACACTCACATACTCTTTAGGATATTTATGTAATTCCAAAGATAAAGCGTCTAAAGAATCTAGATGGCTTGATGGGGAAGGCCATGGTATCCTAAGCCTACTGGCAAGTTAACTGTGGTTATTTCCATTAACACAATTCAAAAGCAATGAAAAGAGTTCAGGTGGTGATACATATAGAAGGGACCCTGGAGCCCTGCGCACACTTGTTTTAAAATGAGAAAACTAAGATTCAGAGAAGTTTGACTATAACTATGAACAATAATCATCAACAGTCCCCCAATGTAATAACAGTCTAAAACTTAAACTTGATAGGAAAACTCAACAGGTTATATGGTTTTATAGGTTAAGCTCTTTGACTTAGAGAAGTGAATTTCTCTTAAGTTTTTCCACTGAACTCGCTTCCTCGATGCAGCTCAAAATCCCCATTCCTTTAGGTCTCGATTATCATTATAAGAGTAGAAAAGCAAAGTTCCTCCCTTGGGATTTCAGGATTTGGAGTGGAAAACAAAGACCATCCATGAGGGACACCGAGGGCCATCTTCTCCCAGAGCTTACCAACTGGAAAGGGGGTGGGGAATTATAGCCACTCTCAGAGGAGTTTTAGTTGGCAGGTATGCCAGTTTTTAAAAATTTTCTTTTCTTTTCTTTTTTTTTTGCCAACGCAAAAAATTAGGAAAAAGTCTGAATTTCCACTCTCTCGTAACAGAATAATTGGATCATGCGCTATGCTGGGCCCACATTGCTCATGGCATCAGCTGACAGGGCCGAGCTTCCCTCAGCCTGCAGCGACCTGCCCAGGCAAAAGCCACAGAGTTTGCAGCTTTTTGAGACAACCACAGAATGTTCTAGCTAGGAGGTCATCTAACCCAGTTTACTCATTCTAGAGAAAGCCAGGGCCCGTATCTGTGCAAGGGCAATAATTTATCTCTAGTGGCAGCCCAGGTGAACACAGAAGAGCAGCATCCTCTAAGAAGGACCTTTATAAAGGAGCTCAGCATACACTGGGAGGGAAAAGAGGGATGGGGGAAATAACTTAGAGTTTGGTCATTACTTTGTGCTAGTGAACACCCAGAGTGTGACGTGTTCTTCCAAAAAAGAAATCAGTCCTTGTGTATTTCATGGTGCTCAATACACAGCCATGTGACGCTACACACAAGGCAGGGTTTTGAAAGTTGTTTTTGCTTTATACAAAAGGTCAACTTCCACTGTCCCCTGATTTCTCAGGTCATTCACTCCTACATGAAACACAATTTCTTCACCCAGTGAGGCTCTTTAAGAGCAGCAACAGTTCCTACAAGAGTGTCTGGAGAGGAGGCAATGTACACTTGGACTTGGGTAGTGACAAACCTCAGGTTGTTCTGGTTCAAATCCTGACCCTGGAGGTACTTGCTTGTGTGGGATTCTGAGCAAATGACCTGGCTATTCTAAGGTTCAGTGTCCGGATCTAAGAAATGGGAATAAGAATAATGATTATCTGCATGGGGTCACAGTAAGACTCAATGAGATAACTCATTCCCAGTGAAAGCTTGGCATAGCACTTAGCTCAGTAAACAACGGCTTAGGAAAGGAAAAAAATTTAAAAAAGTCCCTGGTCTGATATTACAGTTCTCTAACCCTGCATGCACTCTTACAAAGCTCCTTTTTATATCCTACTATGTTTAACATAAATCTATAATCCTCTCCAAATGCATGGTTAAGTGCGGTTAAAGTATGTTAAAAGTATAAGAAAAAGGGCTTAACCCTGAGAAGCTCAGCCTGAGGAAATACTGCTCCTTTCATACACTGGCATCTGGCAGTCGTCCACTGGCTTAATCCAGCCCCGTTTTACAGCAGGCCCTGATGAGTCCTCTGCTTCTGCAGAATCTCCTTCCATTCATCTCTTGCTGGACCTCTTTTTTTGTGTGCTATGCTCCCCTCAAAGTTTCCTTTTATTCACCTCAAATTGATCGCATGTCCACCCAATAAATAATTACTAACATACCTGCTGTGTGCCAGGTGCCACTAGCAAAAGAGTGGGCAGGACTGCAGCAATAGTCAAATGGCCATACAAATCCAGCAGAAGTGCAAGAGCTGCTGTAGCACTTCATGTAAGGGGCTATGCAGGGTGACCTGAGTGTGAAAACCAGCACGAAGAAGACAGTGCGGGGCAGAGAGCAGCCCCTGTAGCTGGAGTCCATGGCAACCTTTAGCAACAGAAGCCTGGGCAAGCTGCCTGATCTTTCTGGGACTCAGTAGCTTCATCTGTAAAATGGAAACAAAATCTGACTATTAAGGTGACTACCACCCAAGATCACGCAAAACAACGTCAGCCCAGGGCACGTGGTACGGAATAGCCCTCAATAAATAAATGCTCCTGCCATCGTCAATATGATTATTAGTATCACAAACATACCTGAGACCTGAACTGAAAAAGAAATTGCTAGGTGGGTTAGCCCTTTAAAAGCCAAATGCTAGGATTTGCTACTAAGAGTAGCAGTTATAAGTACCTTTCGGGAGGGACATACCCTAAAAGATATTCCTACCCTCTTCCATTTAAAAATCGGTGGGGAATTCTTAGTCAAATGATACCAGTACTGGAATAAAAGAGCAGGAGGGAGAATTGGCCGGTTTTAGCGATGGTTCCTTTGTCAAAGCTCTTTTCTGTTATCCTGACGGGACACTGATGTAATCTACTAGAGCCTGAAAGAGGAAAGCAGCCATCTCCAGTGGAAGAAAAAAAAAGACCCATAAGTCTAACAGCTGGTGGTGGCAGCCTGTCAAACTGAGGAAAGTTAATGTCAAGAACAGACGCGCGGCAGTCTCTCACTGTTATTTCTGCATGATTGTTCCCAGGTGTTGGTGCACACTGAGCGGTAGCCTGGCTATTTATTACTCGAGAGAGAGCCTAAGAGCATGGGAGTCGGGGAGCAGAGAGGGGAGAGGGAGGCGGGGAAGAAAAGGTTATTTACACAGATAGCGGCACTTAGGGTGAGTAATCAGAGGACCAGGGGGGGAAAATCATCTGCAGAGAGAGATCCTGGCAGTATTTTCTCTGTTCACCTTATTTCAAGAGCTTCCTGAGTGCCGATGAGCAAGGAAGGCTCCAGTGCTGGAGCGTGGCGGGCAGCAGCTTTGCACCACTCGGGCACGGGCTGTGGCCCCTGGTGATGGTTTCCAGCACCTGGAAACTGACAAGTGAGGAAAGGTCGGCTGGGCAGGGCTGACCCGACAAAGGGACAGTCACGTTGGCTCTACTGCGGGGACGGCTAGCACTGCCAGGCAGATGGGAAGTTCACCACCAGGAAACAGGCAAACCTCAAGGAAAGATTCCTTCTTGCACCCCAGGGCAGGTTTGAACCTTCACTGGGGAACTTGCCTGGGTTTCTTCCATCTGTTGCTACAAATCTCCATGCTCATCTTGCTCTTAACCCCTCAATCCTGGGATTCTCGGGTCGCCAACAACCAGAGAGGGAATGGTGTTTTATTTTGTTCAGAGTCAATATTTTTACATTCTGTGAGCACACCGGGGCACGATTACTTAATGCTCACGTTTTCTCCTATCCTGGTATTTGGCTGTTTTATGAGATTGCCCACAGTCACCTCTTTAATTTAAAAAGCATTAGACAGAGAAGGCACTCCATGTAAGGGAAATCACAGCTCTTTAAAGGTGACCACTGGCGCAGTCCATCACTTTGCATTTTAACTACCCTTTCTGCCAGACATCGTTGCTTCATTAGTAAAGCAAGGGAAGCTTAAAAAATGGTTTCCTTAAGCACCGATCTTTTCCCCAAAATGATTCATCAAGGGTGAATTTTCATCCTTGTCGGACAAAATTGGAACAACTGCATTTCAGTATTCCTAATTCTGTCTTTCCTACATGTAGTGCAGGCTTTTCCTTCTAGAAACCGTGATCAGGACAAAGCACGCGCTACAGCTTGCTGCCAAACAACAGGGGCAAACTCCTTCTAAGGGCCTACTGTACACCAGGCCCCAGGTGTTTTCTATCTCCTCTGACACTCATAACATCCCCATTTTATAGAAACAGAAACTGAAGATCTCAGCGAATGAGCTGCTTACCCAGAGAGCTGAAATTCCAAGCCAAACCTCTCTGACTTCAAAGTCTGGGGGCTTTCTTGTAAAACTGGTAATAATACCAGTCACTACCGTTTAACACTTATTACTCAGGAGGGATGATACTGTGTATTCTCTCATTCAGTCTTCACAAGGTTGTGCCTGAAAGTACTTAACAGATGAGGAATAAGGAACTTAAACTGAAAAGGTCACTTAGGGTCAGTGGCTGGGCCAGAATCTGAACTCACATTGATCAAACAGCAAAAGAAACTCTTCTCAGTGTAAAAGAGAACACAAGGTAGAAAGAAACCTACCTCCGCAGGTCATTTCTGACCCTTTTCTGCGTGTTATAAGCCATGCATCTGATTATTTTCTCAACTCCTAGTTCAGGATGGTGCATCTTGGTGTGTCGAAGCAAATACCGCAATTCCTTCAGAAACCTCAACTACAAAACCTCGCAGAAACCATAGCTCAGGTTTTGTTTTGCTGTTGTTACTGTTTTAAATCTCTGACTCCAAAAGCAACAGCTATATACAATGATTGGGAATCATACTATTATTTTCAGTTTCTCATTCCTAGGCATAAAGACCAGAGACCAACTAAAAAGCCAAAGTTCTAGCTGCTCGCATGCTTTTAAAGGCTTAGCAGCTGAATAGGTAGGGCTCAGCCTCGGGATGGACCAGGGCTCCAGTTCCAAGGCCAGTGGGGTCAAGATGGATGCTTCCATTCCCAACTAGGACTCCACGCCTGCTGAAATCACAGAATGCCAGCCCAGGCTCTCTGGGACGCTGCGTTGGGGTGGTGGTCAAGGGAAGGTGGCTGACTGTTCAGCGTATTATTCAAGAAGCAACGCCATGTGCAGGTCACAACGCAGAGGCACAGACAGGCCAGCCACCGGTGTAAACTATATTTTAAACAAGTGACGATTTTTAACTTCATGTTCTAGCTGTGACAATTTTTCAAAGCAAAAGACAAGGAAGGTACTGAGTATGGAAAGACAGAATATAATTAAACTACCCTGGACTTGGTGTCTAAAGCTTTCTGGTTGTTTTGAAGCCAAACCAAAATCTCCCCTAGAAGGCCCTCCCCCAGCTGCACCAGGTTCCATGGGAAAATGAAGCTGGTGGAGGTAGAGGGGACATAGGGACTCAGCCTTGGGTACTTTCCACCAACCACAGCAGTTGTTACATACTCAGCCTCATCTATGTTCTTTGTGGAAGGAGGGAGGGGAACCATTCCTGTCTTATTCCTGAGCCACAGATTCTTCATCTGTTTTAAAACTGTCAGTGACACTACTCAGCAACCTAAGCATGCTTTAAATAGCAGTAAATGACTGGTGTTTTCCTATCTTGTTCATAAGGCTTCTCTGATTTCCTCTCATCCTGCCTACTTCCAAAGACATCTTAAAAAACAAGATTAAGCCACAAAGAAAGGAGGAGGTGGTAAAAGTACTTAAAAAAAAACAAAAGTCTGTCTTCTTGGATTAATCCTTTTCCCTTTATTTTGTACAAAACTAAACCCCTGTGTATACCTCAGATATGCAGATGACACCACTCTTATGGCAGAAAGTGAAGAGGAACTAAAGAGCCTCTTGATGAAAGTGAAAGAGGAGAGTGAAAAAGTTGGCTTAAAGCTCAACATTCAGAAAACGAAGATTATGGCATCCGGTCCCATCACTTTACGGCAAATAGATGGGGAAACAGTGGAAATAGTGGCTGACTTTATTTTTGGGGGCTCCAGAAATCACTGCAGATGGTGACTGCAGCCATGAAATTAAAAGACACTTACTCCTTGGAAGGAAAGTTATGACCAACCTAGACAGCATATTAAAAAGCAGAGACGTTACTTTGCCAACAAACGTCCATCTAGTCAAGGCTATGGTTTTTCCAGTGGTCATGTATGGATGTGAGAGTTGGATGGTGAAGAAAGCTGAGTGCCAAAGAATTGATGCTTTTGAACTGTGGTGTTGGAGAAGACTCTTGAGAGTACTTAAAAAACAAGATTAAGCCACAAAGAAAGGAGGAGGTGGTAAAAGTACTTAAAAAAAAACAAAAGTCTGTCTTCTTGGATTAATCCTTTTCCCTTTATTTTGTACAAAACTAAACCCCTGTGTATACCTCAGATATGCAGATGACACCACTCTTATGGCAGAAAGTGAAGAGGAACTAAAGAGCCTCTTGATGAAAGTGAAAGAGGAGAGTGAAAAAGTTGGCTTAAAGCTCAACATTCAGAAAACGAAGATTATGGCATCCGGTCCCATCACTTTACGGCAAATAGATGGGGAAACAGTGGAAATAGTGGCTGACTTTATTTTTGGGGGCTCCAGAAATCACTGCAGATGTGACTGCAGCCATGAAATTAAAAGACACTTACTCCTTGGAAGGAAAGTTATGACCAACCTAGACAGCATATTAAAAAGCAGAGACGTTACTTTGCCAACAAACGTCCATCTAGTCAAGGCTATGGTTTTTCCAGTGGTCATGTATGGATGTGAGAGTTGGATGGTGAAGAAAGCTGAGTGCCAAAGAATTGATGCTTTTGAACTGTGGTGTTGGAGAAGACTCTTGAGAGTCCCTTGGACTGCAAGGAGATCCAACCAGTCCATTCTAAGGGAGATCTGTCGTGGGTGTTCACTGGAAGGACTGATGCTAAAGCTGAAACTCCAGTACTTTGGCCACCTCATGCGAAGAGCTGACTCACTAGAAAAGACTCTGATGCTGGCAGGGACTGGGGGCAGGAGGAGAAGGGGACGACAGACAATGAGATGGCTGGATGGCATCACTGACTCGATGGACTTGAGTTTGAGTGAACTCTGGGAGTTGGTGATGGACAGGGAGGCCTGGTGTGCTGTGATTCATGGGGTCACAAAGAGTCAGACGCAACTGAGTGACTGAACTGAACTGAACTGATGCTGGGAAAGACTGAGGGAGGGAGAAGGGGACGACAGGGGTGAGTTGGTTGGATGGCATCACTGACTCAATGGACATAAGTTTGTGTAAGCTCTGGGGGTTGGTGATAGACAAGGAAGCCTGGCATGCTGCAGTCTATGGTGTCGCAAAAAGTTGGACACAACTGAGCAACTGAACTGAACTGAACCCCCTGTAAAGTTCCACATCAATCCCATTTCTTGCAATTAGATCTGGCCCTTGGTCCTGAAGAGTCAAATTTTTAAAAAAGAAGCCCAGAGGTAAAACTCTCAATTTTGCTTCACATGGGTGCACCTGCACCAGTGAGCAAATCAATTTCAAAGCCCCTGATTATTGAGTATCTCCGCAGCTAACTGGCCATTAAAGCATTGCCTGTCTTCGCATGACCCCAATTTCTCCTCGAAATTAATAAAAGGTTGTAGGTCTCTAATCCTCACTATCTCAGGACACAGACATGATTCAATGAAGGGAGAAAGGAGGAGAAATGAAAGAAAGAAAAGCCTGTTGGGAGTGGGGGAGATAATCACCTTATTCCTAATGCTCTAACCAACAGCACTTCTTTATAGTAGAAAATCTTACCTGAAACCACCTAAATATATTCTTTTCAAGGAATATTTTGGACATTTATACTATAAACACAATACATGCTGGTCACAACAAGTTCAACAGCAAGGAGTCAAACCTTATGAGAACTAAGATGCTTCATGGAAAGAGTCAAAGCCCCTTTCCACAGCAGGGTGGGCCAGTTGTTACTTCTTGCCCCACATACTATTTTGGTACCATTCCCTCCCTGAAAAAACTAAAGACTACTCACATAAATTCAGGTCTAGGACACTCAGCATCAACCTCTTATCTCTTATCCTTCCTTTCATAACTCCCAAACACTGATTCAAAGGAGCCATCACTCTCTTAAGGGAAGCTTTAAAATTTTAATTTCGTATCAAATCAACTCAGTAAAGCTCTCCATAGCTCATCACAGAGATGGACAGTTACAGACAGAAAGAAATCATGAAGCTCCCGAGCCATCTTCATGCCCATCTTTAAGGACGCCTTGGAGACACTTTTTTTTTTTTAACATTCTTTCTTATTTTGGCTCTATGAAAAGGCAAGAGTGGGCTTTCTCATTGGATTCTGTAAACTAAAGAAACTAAATTCTTAAGAGGTAAGTTACCTCTCAAGGTCAGGAGTGGTGGCTCAGCGGTAAAGAATTTGCCCATCAGGACAGGAGATGTGGGTTCGACCCCTGGGTCGAGAAGATCCTCTGAAGAAGGAAATGGCAACCTGCTCCAGTATTCTTGCCTGGAAAATTCCATGGACAGAGAAGTCTGCAGGCCACAGTCCATGGGAGCCACAAAGATTCAGACATGACTAAGCACAGCGGCACCCAGCAAGGTCAGGAGCCAAACAAGAGGCTGCTGGCTATCCCATGAGGGCTGCTGTGCCCTCCACCAAGCTCCCACCGCACCTCAGGCTTTCAGAGTTCTCTTCTCGCAGAACCGTCCCCATTCCCACAAAAAAGTTTCCCACAGGCCCAGAATTCTGTTTTCCCTCCTGAGAAGAGCAGCCTTTAAAAGTCCAACAGGTCATTCTCCAGGGAGAGCCTCTAACCGTTTCCTACGTATGCACCCTTCTGGAAATTTAATCCATATAGAAAAATGCAGGGCGATGGGGAGGAGTTGGTTTTCATTTTATCACCTCTGTTTGCATGAATTTTAGCATGAACATGTACTACTTTCACAGTTTTTAAAAAAATTTTAATACAAAGATGCTAAGCCATTCCACTCAGAATAAAAGGAAACAAATGCTAACGCAGAAGGGAGAGGGCACAGGATTGAGACTATGATTTCAACTCCTTGTGTAGAGGGCCTGAAATTAACAAGCAAAGGTGGCACTGGGACCAACTGCGTGTGAAGGGAGGTGGTGTATTGACCCTGTGTCCTCCGCTTTACAAGGGCTGCTGACTGAAGCTCCCTCACCATTGGAGAAGCTGTTTCCTCATCTAAAAAGTTTTTGCCAGGTGCTACCATTTGCCAAATGTTCCTCCATGATCCCTGGAGGGCCCCAGAGGCTGCGGGGGAGACTAGCAGTGGCCACAGAGCAGCTTGGGATCAGCCTGGGTGGTCAGTCAGGCTCAGGGCATCATGCGAGTGCCAAGGGGTGCGGTAGGGAGAGTGCAAGGCAGATCTGAAGGAACTGCAGGAGTAAGGCTGGGTAAGGGTGAGAGGCATGGGCAGAGATGAGCCCCGCTGGACACTACAGTGAGTTAAGGAGCTTAGGGGGTCAGGAGGAAGTCAGAACATGAAGGCCGGAGAAACAGAGGGCTCATGAAGAGCGCAGGACAGACTAAGCATGTTGGGGGATGACTGCAAAGGTAGAAGAGTGTGCTCAGGATATTAAAGCAGGGGCATGGGAGGATGGATAGTTTCTCTGGCAAAACCGAAGCTGTGGGAGAACAGATATGAGATGGCTGAAACGGCAGGAGGAAGGCGGGAAGGAGGGCAGCTGAAGCCACTGGAGTCCTCCACAGAAGAGGCGGCAGATGTGCTGGGGGTGTGGGAAGAGAGGAGTCTCAAATACTAGTCCCAGGTTTCCGTGTGAGCGCGCGAGGGCATCGTTCCCTGGGATGGAGGGGATGGGTGGAGGGTGGTGGGGCGATGTCTATCATGTGGATGGACAGAATGGTGTAGAGCTCAAGAGAACTATGTAGACTAGAGAGGGGTCGTCGGCAGAGAGAAAGTGGTGAAGGCAGCAGAGTGGAGAAGATGGCTCAGGGAACCTGTGAAAAATACGAAGAGAAGGGTCAGCAATTCTCGCGGACATCAGTGTGGAGGGAGAGAGCAGGAGGCGATTCTCGCGGGCATCAGTGTGGAGGGAGAGGGCAGGAGGCGATTCTCGCGGACATCATTGCGGAGGGAGAGGGCAGGAGGCGATTCTCGCGGGCATCAGTGTGGAGTGAGAGAGCAGGAGGCCTGGCTGCTGCGGGTGGAGCAAACCAGGAGAGGGCTGAGCGACCACAACCAGGGGAGAGGGGCTCCGAGGCCACCGCGGTCTGGGAGGTCTGGTGGCTGACACCACAGGGCAGTCAAGGGAAGAGATGACGGGGACCTCTGGGGAGCTGGTTGAGGGTCCCTCCCTTCCCTCTACCCACCAGAAGAGCAAGACTGCTGACTTTTTAAAGGCAAGCCCTGAATTTCACCCTGACAGCTACTGGCAGCCCCAGAGAGTGGCGCCTACACCCTCTGGAACCTTCTGTTTCAATCCAAGTGAAGAAACAATGACTCGACACCATGGCTGCAGCCCTTTCTTCCATCAGATGACTTGATCCGTGAGAACCCATACTCCCCCCCGCCCCCCGCAAATGCCAGTTCCTGCAGCCCTTCCATGTCACCAGCAGCCAAGAAGGTAATGAGGCCTGTACTTGAGGAGACTATCACAAAACCAGCAGTCATCTTGAATATGCTTTTTCAGACTGCCTCCACCTGATGCTACCCTACCCAGAGTGTGTCCTACAGGGTCCAAGGCTCATTCCCTTGAGAATCAGTGCTGGACCCTAAATAGAGATAAACTCGCTCATATTCCCTTCTATCGTCCTACACTGGTACCCTAAAATCATGTCCCCCTCATTCTCTATGTTCCTGTTCCCAGCCTGCAAATCCCGATCCCCCACTTCTTCCCGTGTGAATGCCTTGCCTTTCCAGTCTCCAGGGAATGAGCCTCTACAAAGGGAAGAATATCAGCAGTTTACCCTGCTTGGGATGGCTTTGGTCCACAGTCTAGTTCAAGGGTCAGCAAACAAAGGCCAGAGGGCCAAATCCAGCCCAACTACCAACATCTTGTACACCTCGACAAGCTAAGCACATTTTTTACAAATGATATTTTACAATCAGTTTAATGATAGCAACCACCAACTCTGAACCCACAGTAAGTGAAACGTTATTACCACCCCTCATAAAAAGAGAATTCCATTCTTCTAATTAGTAGACCTGTGTTACAAACAAAGTGCACTCAATTACTATCATTAGATTTTAATTTTTATCACCTGAAAAAAGTCTGTAGAGACTGTTTCTTCTCCCTGGTCATATCAGGACCTACATACTACCCATGATACTGCATCTGGTCCCACAAAGTTAAAATATGTTCTATGGACTCTTTACAGAAAAGGTTTGCTGGTCCCTGCTCTAGTTTAATGGAAATGTTGATCCTTTAAGCAGCTCATTTAGGTTCACCAGTGCACTCTAATCAATGTTACCAGGGAGAGAAAGAGAGGATGGGATGGGGGGTGAGGGGTGTTGAAAAAGAGCAGGAAGGAAGAGAAAAAAGGAAGCAGGGAAAAGTATAGGAATACGATGAAGTAAGCACACAGATTCATTTATGAATGAGGTAAAAAGAAAAAAAAAATTAATGCACTACTACGCTTAGCTCCCCCACCAAAAATCAGGAATCACAGCCCACAAAAGAGACAGGAGGTATACTTCAATTCTAACTTAAGCAGTCATGACTTTAAAAACTCAATAAATATTTATTAGTATCTCTCTATTATGACAGCTTGGCACTAATATAAGGATAACCAAGACAGCTAAGATTCCTACCTAGACAGAGCTTACACACAAGTCAAGTTTTTTTGAAATAACAACATTGTTGATAAATTATACCTCTCTATTCCTATAAGAATGGAAGAATGTTAAAAATCCCACATAACTGTAACATGTTTTGGGTCACATTTTTTAATCTTAAAAGCTAGGATATTTTAGCTTAAGTGAAAGTGAAAGTGAAGTCGCTCAGTTGTGTCCGACTCTTTGTGACCCGTGGACTGTAGCCCACCAAGCTCCTCCGTCCATGGCATTCTCCAGGCAAGAATACTGCAGTGGGTTGCCATTTCCTTCTCCAGGGGATCTTCCCGACCCAGGGATCGAACCCAGGTCTCCCACATTGCAGGCAGTCACTTTAACCTCTGCACCACCAGGGAAGCCATTAAATACAAGAATACAGTCTCCCAGAAAACCTCCTACAGAGACACAGAGCTTCAGATCCAAGTCCTAACATCAAAGATTTCAAGGGAGGAAAGGAAGCCAGGCTGAAAGAAGGGGGAGGAGTTGGTGGGGGGAGGGGTGGCCTTACAGACGTCTCCTGGCACCTACAGATCCCCAGGAGTTATGGGACTTTTCCCTGGGCCTCCAGAGAAAGGAGGACTGGAACTCGGCCCTACCAGAAATCAGACAGACCAGAACCAGAATTTGAGTTCTCTGCCAAGAGGAGGTGATCACTCTCCAATCCATAGCTCAAGCTGAGGGGCCTTCGACCAGATTCCTGCGTCCAGGACCGGGGGACTAGAAAAACAGGGAAGGATAGGAAGGGTTAAGGAGAGGAAAGAGAGAGGGAAGGGAAGACAGGTCAGTAAAGTCTCTTGTTAGTTACTGGTCGGGGCACTCTGGCCAGCTGTTTGCGTCAGGAGGAGACCGGGGACAAAAGGGTCCCAGTTGCAGCCGCTGGGTCTGGTCCATTGGCAGGCAAGCTGGCCCCTGAATACCCTGAGTGGTCAGGATGTCGTCTCAGCGAAGAAGAGTCCCTGCCAGAGTCACCATTTGTTGCAGGAAGGAGGACCCCTTCCAGGGCCCAAAGCTGGGCTCTTGTCTAATACTCGGCCATGAACTGTCCGAGGAGACACATGTGCTAACAAAGCAAGAGACTTTATTGGGAAAGGGCACCCGGGTGGAGAGCAGTAGGATGAGGGAACCCAGGAGAACTGCTCTGCCGTGTGCAACTTCCTCTTAAACGAATGAATGAGATGAAATTATCATTCTCAAATACATTTGGTTGGGAGCTAGAAATGAACCAAGCAATCCCAGAAATCTCTATGCAGAAGCCTAGTAATGAATGGTTCAACTAAGACTGTTGGTTCCAGAAGCGACTTCTCACAGAGTATCACAACAGACATGCCAAGCATCCCACTAACACTTCTGAACTTGGTAAGAGCTTGCGTATTACAGATAAGTCTCTGTGTTTAACTGTCAGATCATTTACAAGCTAGTAGCATCATCTTACAATTTCACTGAACTCTGCTAAGCCTCAGTTTACTTACCCATAAAGCAGGAGTCATAGCATATAATGTTACCAACTTGTATTTAATATAATGGACACATGAAATGAGGTCACTCAAATCAAGCCCTTATCATCCCCATCTTGTAGTAAGCCTGCACACAGTGTGAGTGGTCCCTGTCATCCTCACATAGAGTTTCCATCAAAACCTCAAAAGCAATGTTTTCAGGACTTGTTCAATGCGTCACATGCCTAAACCAGCACATTAAAAACCTGCTCCTATGGTTTCTGGAAACCCAAGGATGGTTTTTCAAATAAAATGAAAAACTTCAAAACATCTGGAGAAAAATCTATAGTTGAACATTTATAGTTACGTAAAATCAGGCATATGATTTGATTTTACCGGGGAGAAACAATGATTTTTCCTCTTCCAGAAACTGGTGTCCTGGGAGGAATCTTAAGTCTAATAATGAAATCAGGGTCAGTATTCACAAAATGGCATTAAAAATGCTTGCCTTAGCTATTTCACAGAGGACTTCAAGAATCAAAATAAACTGAAAATGATCTCAGAAGAAAGCACACACATAAGGAAGTATGGTCATCTATGTATACTCACTAATCCAGTTACTCTCTGGCGTCAAAACGGGAATGAAGGCTAGTGGGTCAAGAGAGATAGGGTCACATTATCTTAGCATCCAACATCTGCATTTTCAGAATATTTAATTTTACTGTGTGTTTCACTCTTTCCTGTCAGACCCCGTTCTTCGTGTTTAGAAACACGGTACGGAGTGCATCTCTTCGCTTCCTGCTAGTGCGCAGGATACTCCTGCACAGCCCCCTGGCAGTGCCCACCAGCCCGGCTCTAGGACATGACTTCTCCTGGTTCTGTTCTTCACTTCCTTCATATCCTGTGCTTGATCGGAGTATGTGAAATGCTGCTCCGACACTTACTCAATTAGCATTTGTCTTTATAACGGTGCCCTTGCTTACTGCATACGTCATGCAGAGCGGCAGTTTAAGGGGCTCTGCGGGACTGGAGAAACCATGCATTCAGCAGGCCTGTGTGCAGCTGGTAACAGACCAGTTACATGCCTCATGAAGGCAGTCAGGAGACAGATTGGTAGGTTTGCTTCTCCACATTCTGACCCCATGAGCTAAGGGGAACAAAGTTTAGGGGGTCTTAGAGTGCTAATGGGCTTCCCAGGTGGCTCAGTGGGTAAAGCAGCTGCCTACAACGCAGGAGAGAGATGCCAGAGATAGGGCTTTGATTCCTGGGTTGGGAAGATCCCCTGGAGGAAGGCATGGTAACCCACTTCAGTCTTCTTGCCTGGAGAATCCCATGGACAGAGGAGCCTGGCCGGCTATAGTCTATAGGTCACAAAGAGTCGCCCAGGACTGAAGCAACTGGGCACATGTGTTTTATTTCAGGATAGATTTCAGATGACAAGAAATTACTAAGACTAATTTTCAGAGGCAATTCACTCAATCTCACACCTATCAAATAATACCTGCTTTAAATCTTGTTCACATAGAACTATAAGGAATCAGTTTCAACAAACAAAAAAGGCACATTTTTAGTGGATATGAAGCCAGTGAATTCTTGTATGATGTATCCCCAAACAAATGATGGAGGACATGTACTATAACACAAGTATCGAACTATGTGTACTCTGTGGGCAATGGAGCTTTCCATATTTATATTAAAATGTATATTTGTAGTATGCTATCCCTTCATAGTACAGTAAATTTCAGTCAGTTGCTAAACACCTGCAAAGAGAGTTAGCATTAGACTAAGCTAAATTTAAATCTAGTTGATTTGAATTATGATTTAAATCATCAGTCAAGAAGAACTGGTATCTTTTTAAAATAAAAAAATGCATACTTATTTTTGCCATAATGGTAACAAGCATCATAAAACTCACAGGTAACATACATATACCACTTTTAAAAGAAGTTATTTAAATATGATATTAAAAAATCATTTAAAATATTCTAATTATTTTAATTTTTAATATTACCATCCAGCTCTTACATATGCATACATATTTTATATGCTCAAAGACAGACCCAATACCTCTTAATAGATTGCTTCACATTTTACAGCTACATTAGAAACTCTCATACTATTCCTTTACATATCAAAATTAAATGGAAGCATCCGTTTACATCACTGAACGACTACCTTCTCTAAGTTAATCATGAATTTTTTCCCGCAGTGCATTAAAATCTAATAATCATAGGGAACTCTCTAGCAGCCTGGTGGTTGGGACTGTGGACTTCTACTGAAGAGGGCACAGGTCTGCTCCCCGATCAGGGAACTAAGATCCTGTACGCCACACAGAATGCACCCCCTGCCCCGAAAAAGAAGAATTAGAAAATCTAATAAGCATAACCAAAACAACTTAAATTACTTTGTTTAACTTTTTTTAAAGGGCATTTTCCATAAAACAGACAGTCGACAAGAACCTGCTGTAGAGCACAGGAAATTCTATTCAGTACTCTGTAATAACCTATACATGAAAAGAATCTGAAAAAGAACAGATAAATGTGTAACAGAATCACTTTGCCATATACCTAAACACAACTATACTTCAGGATAAAATTTAAGAAAGAAAAAGGGTATTTCCTTCAGCCACAAATAATTTTAAGATAAGCAGCCTTGGCTCTTTTTAAGTACCTTCGTTCTTCAATGCTATGCCAATGTGCTAAGTCACTTCAGTCGTGTCTGACTCTTTGAGACCCCAGAGACTGTAGCCTGCCAGGCTCCTCTGTCCATGGGGCTCTCCAGGCAAGAATACTGGAGTGGGTTGCCATACCCTTCTCCAGGGGATCTTTCCAACCCAGGGGTCAAACCCGAGTTTCCTGTGGCTCCTGCAAGGAAGGCAGATTCTTTACTGCTGACAAAAGTGAGGACTCAAGTGAGAAACTAGAGAAAAGTTTGACGTATATAAAATATCAAATAGTATGTAAAAAGTACATCTGCCAAGCAGTTGCTTTAACCAACAACTTTAAATATCTTTTTAATAATAACTCTGAAGCACTCTGATATCTTATGTGACTTCTGTTTTGTTTTGTTCTAATGGGATGGCGTTGGGGGAATCTGTTTTGGGTAGGCCTGGTACTATGTGTTCTTCAGCCTTATATTCTAGAATTCTGGTTAACTCTTTAAACTCTAATTTATTAACAAAACCTCTACTCCCAGTTTTTGCCACATAATTTTATTCTGAATACAAATGGTGTAATTTGAAAAAATATTTAACCTCCTGACACGCCATAACTGATATAAATGTCTCTCGAAAGCAATGTGGTTTTTAAAACCAGTTTTTAAAAATCCAGTTCTTAAAATCACAATTATAAATATTCCTTTGAAATCTAATAATTGTTCTCAAAATTTAAGTGAAGATTAACTAACTAATGTTTTAGCAAAAAGACTTTAAGGGGCTCTGGAATAACTCAGCCCCCCAAGGATATGCAAAACAATGGTAGAAATTAGTCTTTCTTTTTTTTTTAGTTTCACAGATGAGCAAAGTTAGCTCAAGGACACAGGAGTTTATAGCGAAATAAAGGTCCAAGTCTCAGCAGAGGTTCCCATTCTAAGACCGTGTGTGTGCAACATGCAACCCAGTTTCATCTCTGCAGAGCCCAGGGTTCTGAGCTGAAAGGGGCCTTTGGGAGTGTGTGTGTGGCCAGTGAATGTCTCCATACAGGCAGTGAAGGACAACAGATGGGACTCCTGTGGATGTTACCTCTTCCTCTCGTAAACCTTGCTTTCTTGTGCCCTTGTGCAGAGCGGAGTCACACTGCAATGCGTGGGGTTAACACACATAGACACAGTGAAGCCTCGTAGTTCTAGAGAGCCAACCCCAGCCACGTCAGTTTGAGACAGGCCCATATGCTGAAGACTTCCTCCCCAGGACCCCTCCCCTTCTCTTTCAGAGCGCTCCAAGTGCCATGGCCCCAATCCATGCACCTAAGTGTGAGTATCCAAGGCAAACACACAACCTGGGACCCCTAACCTGTACCTCTTCCCACCAAGAGCAGGTAATCTTTCCCTGCCTATCGTTCTCAAAGTGCCTGGTTAGAGGAACAAACACGTTCTCTTTCAAGTGCGTTAGGAAGTCTAATATTTTGTCAAACAGAAATGAAAAATAAACCTAATCTAAGCTGTCATAGAAATTGTGAGATGCCTCTGGCAGTTCTATCAAAGTATGGAGACACGTTGGGACTCTTTGAAGAAATGAAACTGCAGTTTATCAAGTGTGATTTATAAGCAACACTGATGTAGCTGGTAGATAACACTGCTGTCTAATCATTAGTAGTCAGACAACAGCCACGTGAACACATCAATTATGGGCTAAGGCCAAAAGCCCTTGAGATCTTGGAGATTAACAGCCAATCCTCTGTTTTACAAGCTCACATCAAAAAGAATATTAATAAGAGGAGGGGCAATGTGAAAGCTTGTCAGAGTAATTCAGCCACTAAAACAAGGCATTTTTTTCCCCTTCTCCTCTTGTTGAATTGGCCCAAGGAAGTAGCTGGCATCAGCTACAAAGTGCAATGCTGCCAATTTCTTGGGAAATGTTTTTCACTAACATATGGGAACTTGTAAGGGTCTGCAAACTGCTATTTGGTGAAGAAAGACAGGCAAGCCTTCATGTTCCTTTTTTAAATACTGGTATAAAACAAACAGGGTCATTATGGTATTAGTGAATTATTTTTGAATTAATATGCATGAAGAAGTAGCCATTGACTTTCACTCTACCCAAACTATCAGAAATTTTGTAAAACCTCACACCATTCTTTGTCTTCCACCAGTCAAAAGAATTTGAGTAACGACTAGTAACTACTCTGCACATTAATGAGTTTTTTCAAATCAACATGGCTCTTTCAAAAGTAGGACAAAAATAAAATAATGTGTGGCCTCTTAAGTACTTAAATTCCTTCTTTCCAACTATCTCAGGAAGACAGATACAAACCCCACGGATATTTCCACAGTTAGAATTAAGCCAGTTCTCACCACCCACACATAGAAAGCATTTGCCAAAATATACGCCACAGGCACAGCATATTTTTCACTTATATTGTTGTTAACATACGCACCAGTGAGGACTGCTACTTTCTTGCAAATGATCAGGTTAAACCAAATAGCTGGCAACTAAGGGTTTAGTGGGGTTTTGCAACACAAGCCACGCTACAGAATACATGGCCTGGGTTTCCCCTGCTACTGAGCGATCTGTTTGCATTTTTATTTATAAAATACTCTATATTTACAGAGAATGTTCCTAATATTTCATTTGCTGCTCATCATTTCAAATTCAGCATAGGGTGGTAGGAAAAATCATCAAGGGAGAAAAAAGCAGCATGGAGTTCCTGTCACTAGTCAGCAGTCAAGCTGTTTGGCCCCCAGGTAAGTTACTGAACTCAAAGCCTTACTGACAAGCAATTGTTAAATCAAAGATTCTTTACCTTGGGTTCAAAGACTTGATGGAGTCTGGGAAACCCTGTAATTACAGAAGCAAAGGTTTATGTTTGCACATAGGTGCACTTTCTCCTTCTTTTCTTTTGCCTGGGGAGAGAGTCCATAGATGTTCAATAAAATCATGACCCAGAATAGACTTAAGAAGCAAGAACCAAGTGGTAAATCCAGGGCAAGAGCCAAGCTTTTTTTTTTTTTTTTCATTACAGTGCATTCTCAATACACGTTTGGGCAAGTAAAGGCACGGTGTGAGTTCTAAACCTTGGTTTCTTCACCTATAAAACCAAAACAGTAACAGTAACACATTCTCCAATGACCTTTGAAGGTTATCACAAAAACCTACCGTACTTCAGAAGTACTTAAACACAAGTGAAAGTGTTAATGAATGAAACATTCCTTGGGCATCCAGTTGCTAGGCACTGTACAAAAGCTAATAATTATTGATCGCATTTTTGATATTAGAAAGGAAATAGCCTTCTGAGTAAACAATGTACCTAGGAAACTTGCTGGGGCCCAGGAAGGGTGGGGGCAGGTGGGGAGCCTCAGAAAAACAACAACAACTGTTCCCTGGCTTTGCTGATGCTGTATTAGAAACTTACTATAAAAGATGTTTCCGTTTCAGTTATGGGCATCATCATCCTCCTCATCTTTCCTTTAACATGCCATTATGACATTTCTTTTCTCTACCACTTTTCCAGTCAAAGCTCTCATCAGAAATTAGAACTAACAGTAACTTAGCAGAAACTCTAAAAGAACCACAACTGTGCCGTGGCCCCTCAACACAGCAAGAAGAGAAGAAAAGGTCTTTCACAAGAAACACAGAGAGTTTCAGTCTATTAAATATATATTTGCAAGTATCTTAAAAAAACAAACATATTTTAATAACATGTTGAGTTTAATGGGCAACTTCAAGGTAAAAAAAAAAACCAAACCACTGTTCTATTTAACAAGTTATGACTATGAATGGTATATGATTATAGTCAATGATTATCCACCAAAACTGTCAGAATGGGCTGTGCTCCAAGTTCTTAGACAAACTTCATCAAAAGATAAAGGGGTCAAATTCAGCCCTGAAATCCTAAGATCTTATTACACTTCAAATTCCTGAACTGACTTTTCCCCCCCCCAAATAAGATTAACTTGGTTTAAACAATTTTCCCAAGGTCACGCCTAAGCTGTAAGTTATAAAGACACTCTCTCACTTGAATAATGACTTTTTTTTTTTTTCAGGAGTAGTCTTCTATTTCAGCCCTGAGGATTTTGTGGGTGACAAAGAAATCATCAGACAAAAATCTGCCAGCAAACAGGATGCCATTGCAATCTGTTATTCTGACACAGCATAACCCTTCTGGGTAAAGCATCTTTATCTTTGTTCTTTAAAATTCAACAGACACGCTCTAGCAGACCCAGGCAAGCAGGTGCAATAGAGCCGATTACATACAGATGACGGTGTTTTAGAAAATTAAAAATGCTGCATAAATACAAGATACATCAAAATCCAGATAATTCCCAGCAACACTTTTGCCTGTGATCTCTGCATGGAAGAAAGACAGAAGACATGGACTCTCCATGCAGCTGGCTCAAGGCCCTCCTCTCTCTGAAACTCTACTAAGAGAGAAGCTAGTTCAGCATGTAGTTATTGAGCATTTCCTAGAGTCAGGCACAGTGCCAGCTGCTGGGTGGCATCCATGCTCTGCAAGGACTCATGCGGCAGGAGAAACAGAAGAGGTGCAAGTCAAATACACGTGTCTCAACGCGGCAGCTAGGAGTGGAGGAAATTACACCTCTTTTGAATCTAAAAGGACACTCAGAAAACACAGTCGAAGAAGAAACCACTAAATAAGACACAGCGGTCCCAGAAGAAACTATGCCCAGGGTAATAAAAGTTAGTGTCAAAGCATCAAGTGGGACCCAGTCTCTCAATCCCCGTTCCTAAGCTTCTCCCCTGGATCATGAGCCAGGCAGGAATCACAGTCGAGGACCTGCCCCAGGAAACAGTCTACCTGAAGGCTGCATTGGGGCCAACATCAGCAGGACCCAATGGCTATACTCTGCTGACTAAGAGGGCACGATAGCAAATTGGCAATTTTCTGAAGACCAGCTGACCAGGAGAGATGACCTCCACAGATCAGTCCCATGGCAGTAATACTCAAACTGCACGCTACAGACACTCCTCAAAGCCTATGAGGCAGTTTCCTCCTACACTTTGCAAATGGTTAACTAAGGAAAGCTGTGGCCATCTTTACTACTTAGGCATAGACTGTGCATAGTCTTAGGCATAGACTAGGCATTGACTTTGCTCTAGGATTCTAAGAAACACAGCAAGGGTGTTTACCAGGCTCTAAATATTACGAGGGCTGGAGCTGCAAACCATGAGTCCTTCCGTTCCACCTATACTTGGTTCCATGTGACCAAGTATAGTATTTAACCACCTATAATGTAAAACACTTCATGAAGCCTTATTTAAAGCAATATTAAGCCTTCTTCAGTGATCAATGCAAAGAAATAGAGGAAAAGAACAGAAGGGGAAAAGACTAGAGATCTCTTCAAGAAAATTAGAGATACCAAGGGAACATTTCATGCAAAGATGGGCTCGATAAAGGACAGAAATGGTCTGGACCTAACAGAAGCAGAAGATACTAAGAGGAGGTGGCAAGAATACACGGAAGAACTGTACAAAGAAGATCTTCACAACCCAGACAATCATGATGATGTGATGACTAATCTAGAGCCAGACATCTTGGAATGGGAAGTCAAGTGGGCCTTAGAAAGCATCACTACAAACAAAGCTAGTGGAGGTGATGGAATTCCAGTGGAGCTGTTTCAAATCCTGAAAGATGATGCTGTGAAAGTGCTGCACTCAGTATGCCAGCAAATCTGGAAAACTCAGCAGTGGCCACAGGACTGGAAAAGGTCAGTTTTCATTCCAATTCCAAAGAAAGGCAATGCCAAAGAATGCTCAAACTACTGCACAATTGCACTCATCTCACATGCTAGTAAAGTAATGCTCAAAATTCTCCAAGCCAGACTTCAGCAATATGTGAACCGTGAACTCCCTGATGTTCAAGCTGGTTTTAGAAAAGGCAGAGGAACCAGAGATCAAATTGCCAACATCCGCTGGATCATGGAAAAAGCAAGAGAGTTCCAGAAAAACATCTATTTCTGCTTTATTGACTATGCCAAAGCCTTTGACTGTGTGGATCACAGTAAACTGTGGAAAATTCTGAAAGAGAATGATGCTAAAGCTGAAGCTCCAGTACTTTGGCCACCTCATGCGAAGAGTTGACTCATTTGAAAAGACCCTGATGCTGGGAGGGACTGGGGGCAGGAGGCGAAGGGGACAACCGAGGATGAGATGGCTGGATGGCATCATTGACTCAATGGACGTGAGTCTGAGTGAACTCCGGGAGTTGGTGATGGACAGGGAGGCTGGCGTGCTGCGATTCATGGGGTCGCCAAGAGTCGGACACGACTGAGCGACTGAACTGAAGTGAACTATGGTGATTTTTCTCTAAAAAAGCTCAAAACAGTAAGCAAAATCAGAAAATTTTAATAACCATTCCTAACGTCTGCCTTTGAGAGAAAGAGAGAGAGAAAGAAAGACACCTTCAAATAAGCTATCTGAAGCTTTTCCTAAATGCACACCAAGCAGTCCCCCTACGTGGGTAGGGGATCTGGGACAGGGTATTTTGGGAAAGGAATAAAATTAAGTACTCTTCAGGTGATCCAGATGTAAAGCTCTGATTAAGAAACAATGCTTTTGGTTAAAGGGTTCAGGAATTTTGGATATTGGATCAAATATTATTTATATTCCAATATAAACCCAAAAACCAGTAAGATGAAAATCATGTTCACCTTTCAGCTGGAAACTATAAACACTGCCAACTACCATCAAAATGGCACAAGAGAAACATTTTTAATAATCTTGGAGAAATATTTTTCTACACCAGTACAAAACCCAGAGTCCACAAAAGGAAATGAATTTAAATATAAACCTAACTACACAATTTAAGACATTTACACAGGAAGTTAAAAAAAAAAAAAAAGCATAAACAGGATCAGAAGACAAATGAAGAAATGAGGGAAAAATTATAAGCACATGAAAAAATATTTGTAAAACACAAAGTGTATTTAACTAATAAAACACTGAAATACTTGAAAGTTAGTTAGAGGTTATAAACTGCTAACATGTAGGAGATACAATCTGCCCTTTCATATATGAAAAGGGCAAATTTTAAAAAGGGCCTTCTCTCTGATTATCAAAGATCAGAGCCAAAGAATTAGAATTCAGAGCATTAAACTGTAGAAATATATATATTTCATGTTCCATTGTTGGTGGGAATGTATCTGATGAAATCAAGTTGGGGGACAATTCTGAAACACACTCAAAGAAAGATTCAGCAGAGCCTTCTGTAACTGAAAAAAGATTAGAAAACACCAATGCTATTAGCAGAGGATCAGTTAAATAAATTATGGAATCAAAGGGAGCAAGCATAACCCTTCTGGGTAAAGCATTATATGATACCCAACACATACAGTGATGTGAAAAGAGCAAGGTACAGATCCGTTTCTTTACTATGCTCTGATCTTATAAGGAGATGAGATATATAAATATACATGCTTGAACATACGGAGACTATTTCAAGAAAGACATACAAAACTGTTCCAAGTAGTTGACTCTGGGGAGTAGGTCTAAGGGGGAAGTAAAACTTACTTTCCATTATATAATATTTGCATACAGCTTAACAATTTATATACTGCTTTTCAAATTTTGAGTCAATTTTTTAAAGTATTTTAATAAATACAACTAGTTTGTCAGGGTCCTAGATCAGTCTCCAGAGTAGCAGGACAGTTAAGCAACCAGGGAGCATACAAGAAGGCCCACGTGATACAAGGGGAAAAAATTAGAATTTCTAATTATACCATGACCATTTTAAATTTCTGTTGTAACTTGAGTAATGATAAACTGCTTAATCACCAGTTCAGTGGACATGAGCTTGAGCAAACGCTTGGAGATGGTGAGGGACAGGGAAGCCTGGGGTGCTGCAGTCTATGGGGTGGAGGAGAGTCAGACATGACTTGGTGATTGAACAACAAACTGCTTAATCCCATAGGGTACATGCATGCATGCGTGCGTGCGTGCGTGTATACACACACAACTAGAGACATCCATTAAATACTCTTTTTAATATGGTTTGAGGAAAAGTACCATTTTGTTCGCTCTCTGGGAAAAAACTTTATGATCTTGCATCTGAAATCAATTGATAAAAATCACACAAGACAGCCTCCTCCATCTCCCTTAACCACACAGAAACTACAATGAACTAAAAAAAAAAAAACAAAAAAACTTGAGGAATAGAGAAGGAAGTTAAGCTTAGGGTAGGTCCCCAGACAATGAAACCCTAGCCTAAGTTACAGCCTGGCCCGCCTCTATTCAAACTTTTAATCCCCTCCCCATCTCTGAATCTTGCTTGAATTCTTCTTGGCTCCCTGGAGCCTGGCCTGACCCTTCCACTTGAATTTCACCTCCTTGCTCTCTCCCCTTTCCCTCATTGAGCTCCAACAACCCCGGTGTCTCCCTTGCCTCCAGGGCTTATACACCCTCTGTCCCGCTGTGTCCTAAGTTCTCTCCCCAGGGAGTCAAATGGCTCCTCCTTGCTGGCTGTTGAGTCCCTACTCAAATGCAAACAAATACTAACTCTCCTTTCCCCACATCCCTCTACCACCTCTTGCTTGATTTTCACTTAGAGCACTTAACACCAAGCAAAATATCTTTATTTGTCCCAAAGAAACTTAGAATACAAGCGTCATGAGAGCAAAGACTTAGCAGCCGATCGTATCTCCAGGACTCAGGCTGTGTTTGGCATGAAATCTGTGTTCAGAAACTACGTGCTGTGTGAAGGAATGGATAAAGGGATGAATGAAAGAATTAACTGAGACTTATAGGGACACCTTTCCCCTTTCTAATATTTCTACTGTCAGAACACAAAACATTCAAGCTCTATAAACTGTAGGAGGAGGCAGAGAATGGCTATCCACGGTATCTGTATCAAAAAGAATCCCTTGACAGAGCAATAATATCCTGCACACATGACAAGAAATGAAAATTTGCTCTCATTTTTTCCGCCGCAAAACCTACCAACCACCCTCCCTCCGACATCTGTTCTCATCTTCTGACCTTCCTTCTGTTACTATGGAGGACCCGCCCCCCTCCAGAGGCCCACAAATGCACCCATGCAACAGACCTTCCCCACTGAACCCCGTGCCTCCTCCAGGACACCTGAGCCCCTCTCTCTGGAATGATCAGTTTTTCTCCCTCTCCTGTCTCAGTCCCATCAGCATACAAACAAGTGTCCAACTTCAAAAACGGACAGACACACATTCCCTGATCTCAGATGCCCCTTATATAAAAGCTAAACTCATCAGCTTCTGCTTTTCTCTCACGAAATCCAAGGACTCCAGACTGTTACTCTTCTCATTCCCAACCCTCATCCAGGACTGCTTGTCTCAAGATTGATCACCAACAGCTGTCATCCTTCCAGGGACAGGAGTCAATTCTGAGTCTCATCTTAACCTGAATTCTTGGCCTCATTTAACATATCTTGTTGCATCACTATACACTCTTCTTGCTAAAATTTCTTCACTTGCTTTTCAGAAACATCAAACTGGCTGGGTCGTCTTCCTCCTCAATGGAAGGCAGTGCTGGCTCCCTTCAATGTTCCATGGCTTAGCCCTGAGCCCCCGTATTCTCCAACTATACTTTCTAGGTGACCTATTCCAGTCCCACGACTCTAGAGCCCACCTCTATTTCCACTGGTTCCAATCAAGGCCTCTACCACTCACCATCCAATTTGAGTATCATCCCTTGGCAGCCATGGGGTATATCACAAGTCCCAAATCCTAACTGCACCCACCCCAAAATCCTAGTTGTTACCCTTAATTCTCATCCTCTCACCACTCCTCATTACTTTAGACAATGTGAACACTTAACAGCAACGCCACAAAGAACTCTACCCTCTCTTGCTGGGGCCAACGAAAAAGTCTTGTTAACTCACTTCCCTATTTCTCTCTACAGTCATCTCTCCACACAGCAGTCAAGGGCAAGTTTTTAAAAACAAACCAAATTATATCACTCTCTGCATAAAGGTTTCTCATCTCATTCAAACTAAAATCCAAACTCTTTACAATGTCCTACAAGGCCCTCCATGATCTGACCTGTGCCTAACTCCTAACCCAATATGACATGGTCTGCCCAGAATATGATTCATGTGTACTACTGGGTGGATTTAACAGCATGTACAGTCAACCAAGAGATTAGGAAACACATCCAGAAAAGAAAAGTGCAAATATCCAATCAATCAGAAGAACAGGCTTTGATATCCCTCCAGTTAGCCCAATTCTCTCTCTCCTATCTCAGGTTCACACTTGACACAGCTCCCCACCCTGTAACTAGCCTTCAAAAGCATACCTACGCTGCACTTCACATTCATCTCTTACGCCCAGTTCCTTGTGTCAAAGTCTTAAAGCAATGTCAAGAGAAGAGGTCCTTCAACAAGCAGGCAAATCTTCTACCTTTTTCTTTCAGTGAATCTCTTCTCCACTGTGTCCTAAGATATGCCAGGGTTCCAACAGAAAAAATATACAACCACGGGCTTTGTCAGTCCTGAAACCATCTTTTCCTACGTCAAGCCTTCAGAGGAAATCAGAGACGAACCTGCTTGCACAGGGCTTCTCTGGTGGCTCAGATGGTAAAGAATCTGCCTGCAATGCAGGAGACCCAGGTTTGATCCCTGTGTCAGGAAAGATTCCCTGGAGAAGGGAATAGCAACCCACTCCAGTATTCTGAGAATTCCAAGGACAGAGGAGCCTGGTAGGCTATCGTCCATGGGGTCACAAAGAGTTGGGCAAGACTGAGAGACTAACATCGCTTTCAGAAACTCTGGGAACTCTGGCCAGTGGTGAGTTGACAGGTACAACTGGTGATTTTATTATCCATTATCTTTCTGACCTGTGTCCTTAGAATTCTAGTAATCTTGACCCTGTGCAGCTGCCTTCATTGATCTTTTTCAGGAACACAGATTATTTCTATTATTTTTATTTTTCAAATCAAATTCATCAGGTAGAGTAGAAATGTGCCAAGAAAACACAACTTATATAAATGAACACACATATAAAAATATATTAACACAAATGAGAAACAGAAAAGTATGACATTTATGCTACCATCAAGTCTGACTCACCCCATAACCTAATGGCAGTATCAATCCTTATCAGGTTCCAACTTGAAGCTCACTCCTTCATTAGTTAGCAAAGTCCCTTACAATATCCACAATGAAATCAAGACAAGGGGGGAAAAAAAAGCCATGTCCAGCTCTGCTTCAAACTCATCATTTACACACCTTGTTGTCAGTCTCAAATGTTAAGAAACACCTACAGAAGAGGTTCCCTCCAAAATCAACTTCACAAAAAAGTCAGCTTTGAAAGCCCCCCAGCTTCTCCTCCTACCAGAAAGTCCCCACACTTGAGCTCCATTCTTGGGCCTTTAAAAGTCTACTTACAGTGGTGACCATCTTAAAATCAGCTTAATCACCTATTCAATAGGTTGCTGTAGGGCAAAGCTCTTGATAAATGGAGGAAAATTAGGCTCTAAGCAGACGAGGAGATATCAGAAGGTAAGAGAAAGATATATTTAAAATGAACACAAGCAAAGGAATCAAAGCAAAGACCATCTCTGCTTTAGGGTGGCTGGCCTTCTGTTTATCTTGCTCTCCCATGCTACACCGATAATAGTCTCGAAGATCTACGCTTAATGTCTCCTCAGGAAGTGCCTTCTTTTGGCCTGTATTACACAGGTTTTCCATGATCTGAAAATCACTAGCCCACACAGCTGGCCTTCTGCTTATCTTCCTTACCAGAAAAGACAAGCTCAAGCTTGTTCTTCGTACCATTTTTAAATGCTGAGGGCTCAATAATCAAATATTAAAGCACTGGACACGTGGTAAATGTGACACATGCCAATTTAACCCATCTCTCTACATTTTCTGAATATTGTGAAATCTGTTTATACAGACACACACACATGTATGCATGTATATTTCGGCATGTTTGCACTTCCTTGCCTAGTAGATTACTTTTCCACAAACCCCAGCCATTCTGCTTGAACCAAGCAGATCTTATCAGTAGCCCCATGGTCTTATCTTCTCCTGCCCCATGATACTTTTCTCTCCTTCCCTCTATCTCTCCTTACAATTCTGGGTAATACAAATCAAGTCCGCTCTAAAGCCCTACTAGCCTACAAATTTCAAAGCTAATTTACTGGACAAGACTTCAGCTCAGTGGTGTCCCAACTACAACAAAAGAAGGGGACCTCTCTATCCTTCTGTCCTTTAAGCTCTTATCTGTACAGGAAGCAGCCAGAAGAAGATCTTGAAAAGCTTTGAAAGCATCTGCTTAGATGACTGTACTCATGTCGGAGCAAGAGCTATTTAGAATAAATGATGCTGAAAAAGAGGGCTGATCCTTCCATAGCACTAATCATTACATAACCACCCATTTCTGCAAGCTTACTCCCTCTTTGAGCCTCACAGCTTCAGTGACAGAAGAACGGGCTGGCCCAGGCCTCGGAGAGCACCACAGTGAGGGAGCACCCGCCAAGGTCTGAGCAAGACTGTTTATTTCCCGAATGCTTGATGACGTCATTGGCCACACTCTTTAACCAACAGGAGATGACAGGAAAGTGATATCTTCTTAACACACTTGAGAAGAAACCTATTTTGAGCCCAGGAAAGGCCAAACACACACATAGTAGGAAACACTTGAAAGATAACATACTGAATCACTAAACATTAAAAATTACTTCTCTTCTTGATCCCAACTGTTCTTGCTGACTGGTAATAATAACTTCTTCAAATTTTTCCTTGATTGTATATAAAGACATATATATGTGTGTAGGTGTGTGTTTATAAATGTGTAACATACAAATATGCTATATTTAGTGACTGGCTCCTCCCTCTCTTTTGTTGCTTAGTTGTTATTTCCCGCACTCCCCCAAAGGGTACTTTGAAATCTTTCCAGTTTTTACAATTAAACCTAACCATCTGGACTAAAATCTTCACATTCACTAAATTAGTCACAGATTTTGTGGGTAAGCTGAGAAAGTAAATGCTATGCTCAGTGCTAGGATTTAAACCACATCTACCACAGCAAAACACTCTCTCTCCAGTAATCTCTCCAATTATGCACGCACATCCAGGCTCAGATAACATGGAGAGAACTAGAGCTCGTTGCACAAAATATTTGTACAGTGAGTATTACTCTTCAGATTCCTGAGTTTTACGAACAGCCAAAATGAAATTCTTCAAAAACCCTGAAGAATATACTTTACAGACAAAAGATAAATAGGTGTATTTTTACTCCACCATTTAACTTCCTGCTACTACTAGTGTGTGTGCGCTGACAAGCTTTTCACCAAATTCAGAGGCGATTTGAGGAGATCTGTATCTATGTGTTGAACACCAGTAAGAATGTGATTTGAAAATACTGGACATTTTCTAAATTTTTTCAAGTATGAAAGTCTACAATCTCTTCAGATTTCACTATCTGTGTCAGAAAGGAAAATTTAATGTGTTTACGTTTTCAGCTGAAATGCAACAATGGCAAGTGATTTTGTGTCATCAGCCTGTCACGGGTAAAGGATGGTAGATGGTACAGAACTTCATCCACCTAAAGCTGAACAGGAATATCTACAGCTGTGCTAACGCCAGGTAAGCAGAAAACACTGGTTTTTACAAGGAAATAAGGTACATGAATTTATAGGAGGCTTATGGATTCATATGCTAGCCTTTCAAAGGCGACATTAAGCCTTTAATGTGAGCTATAATAGAAAGTACTAGACTTTTGTGTAAGCAGGTTTATAAAAATCATTTCCAGAGCATCTTAAAAAGGTTAGCGTGCTTCCTTTCACATTTTATATGGGCAGCAAAAAGCATCCAATTAAAATAGTATGCAGAACAGGTTAGAGAGAAGGAAACAGACACAAGCGGACCTTGCTGGCAGGAAGCTCAGCACCACCTCCCTGTGCTGTATGTACATGTGAACACAAACTAAACTCACCAAAATACATGGTATGTTTAGATTAAGTGCTTTTTAAAATCCTCAGAAACATCCACATTGTGGAGGCACTAACAATCTGGGGTAGGGAAAGGGTGGGGAAGACTTTCCTTCCAGGGGGGATTAAAACAGCAAAGAGATTTCAATCTTGCAAAGCCTCTAAGCAGTGATAAATATTAACATGAGCTATGCTTTTTTATCTTTGCTCTTTTGTTTTGGTTTCCTAAGTAAACCTAAGTTGAGCACAAATATCAGCAAATGACACACAAAGAAATCAAATTTAGGTGGGCATTTGCAAGGATTTACCACCTCTTCAGTAAAACATGACTTTTGGGGGCATGATTTTTATTTTAAATTTACACAAGTTTAGTCTACTTCGTGACTATGACAGCGCTAAATTTTATAAGATTTTAAAATTTGAAGTTTTACAGCACAAGGAACTATATTCAACATCTCAAGATAAACCATAATGAAAAAGATTATGAAAAAGTGTGTGTGTGTGTGTGTATATATATGTGTGTGTGTATATATATATATATATATGCATAACTGAGCCACTTGGCTATAGAGCAGAAATTAACACTATAAACAAACTATATTTGAATAAAATAAATTTTTTAAAAAGTTTGAAAAATTATGTTGGATGCTCACAGAAATAAAATCCAGTCTCCTTCTTCACTAACATAGAAAATGTTAATAGAAAAACATCAGGAATGAACAACAGCATATTTAAAAGTCATTAGCTTGACAAGGATAAAAATACTTACACCTAAATCTTTATACCCTCTCTGCTTCCCTATTTCTATAACCCTCCTGCTGCTCACCAACCCTCTCAAAAGAAAATTTGTAAAATGAAGCTATCAACTATGATTTAGACTCAAAAATCAAGCCATTTCAAAAGGATCATACCAAAATTAAGGTATTATAACTTAGAAAGGATAAAAACAAAACAAGATCATGGTAAGCCAATTTAACATACTTGAGACTTTAATTTATCAAATTTGTATCAAGTAACAAGTAATTTTAATGTTACAGAAGGAATGAGCTTTTTCATGGCCAGACAGCATACAAAGATATCATGTAGAAACAATACTTGTAAGTAACCAGAGTTATCATTAGGGTGACAGTTTATACACAAAAGAACACTTTGAGATAAAGGGTTTCACTTCCAAGATTAATGTTAAAATAAGAAACAGTGAACTGGGGAGTGTTCAAAATGATACTTCTAGAAAATAGCACTTTAGCAGTGATTTCCTTAAGCCCACTGTCCACAAATGATTAGAAGGTATACAACTACAATGGGATAAATGCCCTGATTTCTGGTCTTTACTGTTCAATATAATCTGTTGGTTTTGTTTGCTGGTCAGTGCTAAGTTTTTGCAACCCCAAGGACTGTAGCCTGCCAGGCTCCTCTGTCCATAGGATTTCCCAGGCAACAACATCTAGCCCTAAAAAAATTAAAGAATACAGAAAGAATGGAAAAGACAACCTGAAATTCTGGTCGCCAGGCAACCCCTCTGCTATACCACTTCACTGGCCTGGCTGGAAACTTTCTCTCTACTCAGTACCATGTGCTATGCTGTGCTTAGTTGCTCAGTCATATCCAACTCTTTGGGACCCCATGGATTGTAGGCTGCCAGGCTTCTCTGTTCATGAGGATTTTCCAGGCAAGAATACTGGAGTGGGTTGCCATGCCCTCCTCCAGGGTATCTTCCAAACCCAGGGACGGAAACCAGGTCTCCTGCATTTCAGGTGGATTTTTTACAGTCTGAGCCACCAGGGAAGCATTCAGTACCATGGTCACTAACTAATGAAATAGTAGGAAATTTCTCTAGAGCCCCCATTATTCAAGAGAATGCATTGTTGATGGCCACTTTAACAAAAGCTCTCCACCAACCACCACCTTCCCCACCCACCTTCTTCCCACTTTTTACTCCCCACCTCTACCACCACTATCATCAGTCCATCTCATCTGAACAGGAAATTCAGCAATAGCCAGTGTACCCCTCCCAGTTGAAAGAACTTTAAGTTTTTAGTTTCCTGATCAGGCAGCAAAAAAGTGACAAACTGTCTCAGCCTTCCTCCCCTCTCTCTTTATATCTTAAAAAGTACACTTGGCTGAGCAGTTCTCACCATTCACTGATTCAGTCTTTTGTGAAAAACAAGGGTAAAAACAGCTAAGCATGATCACAGAACAGAACACTGGGCACTCAATTCCTATATCTTACAGCCTCATTCTTTTACCTCCTGGTCCATAGGATTTGGTGACTGAATAAATCTTAATCTGTAAACAAATGGTTGCTCTACAATTAAACCATTCATTCCTTTTTTTTTTTTTTTTTTTTTTTAACTGCTTGGCTGCTACCCAACCCAGAGACTTCTAGGTTCTTCCATTATTTAGTGATCCCAATGGTTAAAAGGCAATAAGCTCATTTGGAGTTTATAAAACTATGCACCGTCAACAAAAACATGTAATGTTTCCAAGACGCACAGTGGCTTCTACACACACAATGGGGAGCTGTGCGTAGTCTCCCCCAAAACAAAAATGCCCAGCCCCAATTAAGCGCCCTGGGGGCCTTCAAAGCAGTTATGCTAAGTTGCAAATACAGCAAGATCCACTTGAACTCCAATGGTCTTGTATGCTTTTCCTCCCAAGGTAGGGAAAAGGCTGGGGCAGACCAACCTCATTAAAGGGTAATTAGTGAACCCCAGGACTTGAGGGGCTAGCACAATCGTGCCCATTGTAAGCATTTCACCATGGGGCCACTCTTTTCTCTTTTTCTTTTTTTTAAACCCAGGAGGTCTCTACAATCTGAAAGGACCACATTTTAAATTTTTAAGGATTTAATCTGGCTCTTTTTTTCTGCTACCAGTCTTAGAGTAAAAAGAAAGGAAGCAAAACAAAGAGCGTTCCTACTTCTTTTGTGGAATTCCAGCATAGTTCAAAGTTTTTCAATAAAATAACTTGAATAATTCATAGTCTACATACAATAAATAATTTAAGTTTACTTTTACACAGTGAAATAAATGCTCTACCTCCTGGTTATAGAGATTGAAAATAACACATTTAAAAAAAGGACATTATAAATCAATCAATACAGGGCTTTTATAATTACATGTGACAATGTAGTGGAAAAAAATTGATCTATTTACATGTGAAGGTGTTATTTAAAAACTAATACAGAGTAATGTGATCAACATAACCACTTTACCATCAATAAAATTCTTCACACCTCTTTAAAACCATCATTACTGTTGATATCAATCTGCCAAGATGCTGAAGACTGAACACTGCTATAAAATACACCAGTAAATGCGGCTTTTACACTCTTTAAGACTACCACCTTTCTGCAAATACTAAACCTGAGATCCCATTGCCTTGCTACTAAAATGCACAGTACAAGAGAAAGTAGTCTTTTAGGCAAGTAATAAAGCTAAATTTGAACTTCTCAGCAACCAAGATGTGAACAATTCTAATATTTACATATTATATGTAATATAATGGATGGATCAGTATCTTTGTTTAAAAAAAAAACACAACAAAAAACACTAAAAAGGAGGAAAGAGTTTGGAGTAAGTGACTTCCCTCAGAGTAGAACCACCCCTAAACCCAGAGTTCGAAACACTTCCTTGCAGTGGGTTATGTAGGATAAGGGGTACTACAGTCACAAGAAGCCATCGACTATCCACCGCAGGCCATCAGGTCCAACAGCTTCCAGAAAATGTGCTCAGGGTCCGGGCACAAACTAGGGGGAGAATGTTAGTGCCAATAGTGATGTCTTTAACCCTGCCCTTGTATTTGTTAAGCCCAATTAATCACCTAATTTATTTTTTGAGTATCAAATTAAAAATTTTTAGTGTTTGACAAATCTTTTGTGTTTTTACCGAATATTACATTATAAAGATGTATAAGGATGATTACTTAGAAGCAAATTTGTGTGTATTTGTGTTCTGTGAAAACATTGCATCAGGAGGTACCCTTCATTAAAACCTGGGCAAACATCCTTTTTATGTTTATGTTAGAAATACAAAATTGATTTGTGTTAACTTAAACACACACAGTACATTTTGAGAAATCTTCAAAAAAGTGGAATAAGCTTATTATGAGATGGTGGAGGGACCCCACCGTGGTTATTGTGCTTCTTTAAAAAAAACACAAAACAGTCTGTGTATAGGAGGCTTCGAGGGGAAAAAAATGCAAATCCTGGAAGTCATTCCCAACAGTTGGAAACTCTGCCTCTTCAAGTAAATCCAAGGGCTCAAAAAATAAATATTCAAGAGCATTAATTTGTTTCTAGATGTGTGCGTGCAAGTAAAACAGCAGTCATAATGTGGAAATTTCGTCACATTTTGCAACTAATTGGAAGCAGATTAGAATTCCGCCCCAGGGGAACGTTGTCAAACTAGAAGCAAATGAAGAAAGAGGTGAAGGCGTCGTGAAGAGCTGACAGATTTACAGCGCTCAGGGCTATAAACGGGTCCGTGCTGGGAAGGAGGGCGCGGCCCGGCGGCGCGCCCCCGACCACGGTCCCCACCACTCCCACCGTCGGGAGCGCGCAGCCCGGCCACGCCCCCAAGGGCCCTGGGACCTCCATCTGCTCCCCCAGAGAAACAATAAACCAGGCCTTCCTGAGAAATCCGTGGTCCTGATAAGATAGAAAACCTGCAGGCTGATAAACTCAGGAAAGAAGGGCAAACCTCAGAGGGAGAGAAGGCTTTTTTTTTTTTTACCAGTGGGGGAGGGGAACGAAAAAGCAAGCAGATTGTGGCGGATAACACAGCCATGGAGTAATGGAAACAGCTGCTCGCTTTCTACTTCAGTGTCTGGCATCTGCTGTGGCATCATGGGAAAGGCTGGTGAAGGATTTGGGCAAGGAATGCAAATGGAGACAATTGGCCAAATGGAGTTCGATGCGGAAAAGCTCAATTGCTCTGTCTTCAAATCATGTTGTTCCCTTCGGGGAGCAGAAACCAACAATATGACTGAACTCACATTCCACTTTCAAAGCAGTTGAAAGGTTTGGGAATGTGAACCGCTCTTCAACCAGTTACTTCAGATGTGAAACAGGATAAAGACATAAAGCCTCGTTGTTGGAACAGCCTCCATTTGTCAAAGTGCGCTGTGGCTCGTCTTCTACTGATCTTCATGGAAAAGCTAAATCAGAGTCCGTTTTTCCCTATGGACTCCACTTTGAGAAAAATGTTTCTTAAATCACCGCTGCTTGCTTACTTCTGAATTGGCTCAAGAGACAATTTCTACTTGTGGTGCCTTATTTTCCCCTTGGCTGCAAAGATTCGGTTCTAATTTCATTTCCATCACAAAAGAATTTGCAAAGAAGGAAAATGAAGAAACACATAACTGAAGGCGGCTGTGCTAGTCATAAGTTTATAATAAAGCACAGATTTGATAGCATTATCCATGTACTGTGGTGAACCACACACAAATAAACAGTTCTCCATAAAGAATGAAAACCCGAGGCTTCTGCCCTTCCAATTCAAACATTATTGTTGCTTTTAACATGAGCAATCCATAAATCAGCCGAGGAGGTGAAAGGAAATCCAAAAGTAATCCGGTCTGGCTAGGCACACTTTGTTAAAAAGAAATAATAATAATAACAATAAGAGATGCTTTCCAATTCATCCTGATGATGTTCTCAGTGAATGGATAAAACTATAAAATCCAGGCATGGAAACAAATAGTACTTTTATGCCAACTGAATTCAAACACATGGTAGGTATAGCAATCAAAAAAGTACAGCCTTTCAGTAAGGGGAAAGCATGTAACCTACCAGGGAACGACTTAAGGACCTTTGAACCTGCAGTGAATAATGCAAAAGACAAAAAGGATGGATCTAAAGCAGCCAGAGGACCATATGTGCTTTCCTGAGAAACCAAGCCAGGAGTTTTCCTTAATCAAAAGGACACACAGTGACTTCTAGGAGTTCCTGAAAGTGTGACCAATTGGAATTTGGTCGTCTGTTGCTAATCGAAGCATATAAAAGAGTCTATTTCTTAAAACACACTACACTTTTTTTTTTTTAATTCACTGCCACATGACAAAAACCAGAATCAAGTTGACTGGTAGAAGATCAGTGCAACCAAAGACCAAGCTATTATTTCAAACTGTCAGGGGAAGGCAGTAAAATTGCTACCAGGTCTCCTTAAGTTACCCCTCAATAAAAAGAAGCCATCAGGGAAATAAGAGGAAAAGAAAACACATCAAAACCTTAAAAGTCCCTTTAAGTAAAATTATACGTCTGTGGCACCATGCCATCTGTTCTCTGGTTAACATAATAAGTCAATTCCACGACCTAAATATCTGCTTTCTAAAATCATTATGTATAACACAAAATATAATCAATATATTTTTAAACTGTAAAAGCTGCCTTTATGGCATTATTGAAATATGCCTAAATGTCCCCATAGGCACGTTTTTCTTAAGGTGCTAGTGAGAATAAGGATTCCCAGAAGTTGCAAAAAGCCAGTGGTTGAGCTAGAACAGTCACAGTGAATAATAAAAAACTGGGCTGGGAGATAGGGATGAGAAAGAAGAAAGAGTAGCTTTGAAAAATCAACAGCAGTGTCTATTCATCACTTCCAACCCATTTGTTTGAGCACCCTTCCCTTTGAGTTCTCTATTACAACCAAAATATATATTATTAAATTTTCATTTGGCGTCACAGGATGGAATGGGGTGGGGGTGGGGGGTTCTTTCTGAGTACCAGATGAGATCCACGTGGTTTAGGAGTCACTAACCTATCAAAATATAAGAAGTCTTTGCTTTGTAATCTCTTCAGTTCTTCAGGCAAAAGCCATAATCCATTTTAATACATTTTCAAAGGTTATGTCTAACCAAAATGTAGCAGGTATGCAGAACTCAATTCTAGGAACAAGGTACCAATCTCCCTGTCTTGAGTATCCTTTATACACCCCAAAACAACATTACAAACAGCCCAACTGATGATTAATCTACCATGAATTATTTAACAACCCTTCATTCAGTTGCAAAGCTTTGTTCCTACTGCAAAACCTTTAAGGTTGAGTTAAAAAGAACTTGCAACAGAGAGCAAGAAGTCACTAAAGAAACATCATCTGGAAAAGAGACATGGATGGATATAGAGGGGCCAATTACTTTGTAGCAGAGTGGAACAGAAAAATCAACTGTGACTTTTTAAAAAAGAATAAAGCCCACAGTAACTAAAAACTCCCAATCCACCAGCTGTATATGAAATTATAACATTTCTATACACATGTCTATGAAATAAATACCAGTCACAGGGTACCAGTCTGATCCCTCTAAGAGCCTGTAATGATGACTGAAGTCATTCCTGAGACACAGATTTCACCTGTTCTCGTTCCCTATAACTTTAAGTGTACAGATTAAGAGGGTATTACTATTTATTAACAATGTACTAGTGAAGAGGGATTATTTCTACTCTGCTGTTGCTAAGGATCTCTCAGTATTTCCTTAGTTCTGGTTTCTATGTTCTACAAGAATGCAATACAAGTAACTCAGGAATCAACTGTTTAGTATTCAAGCAAAACCCTTGATGTTCAGATCACCGGCATGTTCAGAGTGCTGGCAATCAAAACTATGTTGTGCTACAGTAATTACTATGAAAAACTTCCAGTGCTTAATACTAAAGAATAGAATAACATGATCATTCCACCCCTTCTGCACATCTAGAGTGTGTTCAACATGGCAATTATCTCTGTTCAAGAAGCAGAGAGTTTAAACTGCATTGAAACTCAATTATAGCCATGACTTTTTAAACATACACTTCTCAAAAGGCAGGTTTCATCACATTCAAATCACTGAGCAAAATCTCCCAGCTTAGAAAAAACTAGATTTTATCCCTCTCCCACAAGACCTTTTCAAGAATAAAAATGATTTCTTTTTAGGTTTTGGACCCACTTCTTCCTTCGTTTATTTAAGCAGGGGGGGTGACTGAGCCGTGGTGAAAGACAGAGAGAGATCCCATCGGATAAGAGCATGGGATGTGCAGCCCTCCCAAATGTCACTACCACACCACCCAGAACTGCCACCGTCCTTAAAACCCAGATCACACACTTATTAACAAAAAACACATTACTTTGCTACTTTGAAGAATGCAAAGGAACTAGGAGTGGTAGATTTATGATTTAAGTGTTCGTGGCTAAAATAGCTTTCCAATTATCAAGAGCCTCTTAGGAAGAGCAGGAATGCACGTGTTAATGACCACAACCAGGGGTTCCTTCTCCACTTTTTTGTCAGAACCCAGGCACATCCTCCCTGCAGCTTCACCATTAACATGTCTGTTTCCTGTCAGCCCACTCAGAGATAATGTCACTTATCTCAGGGAGGCACAAGCCCAGTCATTAGCTTCTATAAAAGACCTCAAACAAAGGCCGGATAATGTTTTACCCAGGGCTCTTACTAAAACCAAAACCCAAAGCTTGGCGGTCTAAAAGTCAAGGACTCCAAAGTTATTGTCGTTAAAAAAATATTTTCCTCATGATCAACAATCCCAGACTAATAGTTCTGAACCAGAGTAAGGTCTATGGAGAGCAAATAGAGGTTCAGGACACTACCACATACAATTAGATTAACTGATAAACGCTGACCAGAGCTAGCCTGGGAGAGCCTTTGCTCCTCTTGCCTCCAGGGGGAAAATTGACAGAATAATTCAGATACTGACTAAATAGTTAGATCTTTGAAGAACTGACCCCTCATTGTGATTGCCTGCAGGAACTGAATAACCATTATTAAAGTGTTCAATGGCTGGGCTTCTGGAAATCTTTTAAATAAAAGTGGAACTGGTTAAAATAAATGTAGGAACATGTGTTTTCACAGTGTTGCTCATATTACTGCAATTCTGAGTTTCTATGAAGTACCAGGTGAACTTTTTTTAAATTTAAAAAAAAAAAAAAAAACAGGCACACACAGGCACAGTCAAAATTGGAGCAAATCTCAGCCATTCAACCCATGTTTTTCATGCTGAAAATGAAGAACAGATGGTTCTTTCCATGTTGTTTGAATCTGGTTATTGAACACCTCTGTGGTTAGGGAGATTTCTGCTTAGCACTTTCGGCATACATTTCATTTACTAACTATAAAATGCTGCTTAGGAAAAATAAGTCTTTATAACACTCTAATTAAAACCATCTTGCAGCCAAGCAATTTTACTTGAAGAGCATTCTTAACCTCATGACATTTTGACAATCAATCCCTCTCGCCCACCCTCCCCTTCTTTTTACAGACTATTTGCAAAGTTATTAAAAGTTGGTAAACATTATTTATCTCTTTTAGCACAATTAGTTGGTGAGTTTTCTTTTTTTTACATCTCTCCAGCAAACCCAGCAGATTTCAGATACTATGCTCAGAATCCAGTGATATGCCTGGCCATGCAAATATGCCAAGCTTCCATGAGTTCTCACAGAAAACTCCTTGGGGAAAGGGCAGCCCATCTCAAAGCCCTGTCACCCTATGAGGAAGCCAATAAAAAGAAAGGAGCTGAATCAATGCTGATTGGGAGCTGCCCTTAGTTACCAACCTTTTTAACAGCTAAGTCCCTTATGTAGCTTTCCAAACAGTTTGCTGTCCAACAACAATGGACTTTGTTCTTTAATTATAGCAAGTGACCTTTCTGCCCTTTTATTTCACAGTAGATAAACTGTGCTCTCTAACTAGAATTTGTAGGGGGCACTGTATTTGGGGGGAACCCTATCGTTCACAAAACTCATTAATCAAAATATGTTCTTCAACTACTCACACTCACTTAGACAACGTGCCAGAATTCCCTAGTGAAGTGTAAAAAAGGCTTCTACAAGAGACTAAAATGAATGATATCCTTTATAGACAGGTCCATTTGTAGATACCACATGTAAGCTATTAAGGACCAGTTTAATGAAAGCAACACAATATTACTGAAATCATTCTCTTTGCTAAATGTGCACTGAATAGTTAGAAGCCCAGACCCAAACATAAGATTCCCTGTGCTTTTAATGTGTGTCTGAAATCTCGGCTGTTTTTAAGAATTCATCTACGTATTTTTTAATTTCTCAGTGATCAAATAAACCCATATACCATACTGAACTTTAGCCCGGCTGATTGCCTGTGTCTGATAAGTCAAAACTATAAGACAGTTTAGGAGGACACATGCAGAAGAGCCTCAATGCAGGCTATTATGCTTCAAAAGAAAAGGAGGGGGCAGGTGGAGAAGCCAGGTTTTAACAACCAAAAGCCAACCTGTCAAATCTACTTATTCAGACACGTCACTGGTGGCTTAACCACAAAATGGGCTATAGAAATACAGCTCAAACATCTTAGAATTATGGCATGTTTTGATTTTGTTCACGTATTAAGGGAGTGGCGACTTTTACAACATACTTGTGGTTTCCACATAAAGGAGTAGAACGCTCATTGATTTAATTAGGTTTCATAAGGTCCAATTTATCATGTTTTACATGACTTTCTGTAGTGAAGAAACAGAATAACAGACCAAAAATAGACATTTAAGCATGCTGTGAAAATTAACCGGTGACAGCAAGTCTTATGAATCTCCTGTGAACCATCCAACCAGGGAGGAAAAAAAAAAAAAGCTCATACACCACATTACACTCCCCTCTGGTTTTCACATTTGGCCCCTTCATGAGCCACATCCGACTGCTGCAAATTAATCATCTTCACTTTTGAGACACTTACTCTTCACAGCCCAGATAATCATACAAGGCTTTGAAATTAAAACATTGTACAAAAACATCAAAAAACCTTTCTCAAAGGATGCCTTGGTGTCCGAATTATCTTGTCAGGTAAAGCTTGTCCTACTAAATCTTTCCCTCCTGAAGAGGTCTCCTCCCAATTTAGAAATTATTTTCTAAATTGAAGTCGAATTTTACACAACCAAGAGTTAGTGGCATTGGAATTACTTCCCTGGGAGTCATCTGTACAAGGCAGTGCCATTCCTGTGTGCCAAGGAGGAAACATTCTTAGGAAAAGTCCTCCTGGGATGGGGTGGAGGTAGACAGGAAAGCCTGAAGGAACAAGCTTCCAGATCCTGGGTCAGCACTACAGGACTCAAGGCCCTGAGCGCCATCCCTGAAGGGTCGCTGTGCCCACACCAGCAGCTATGGTTGGCAGTGGTATGAATCAAAATATACTATGCTTGCTCCCCTCCTCCACCCCAGACCTGTCATGACTTGTTTGCTCTTCATTTAGGTCATTCATATTATCACATTTATACTGCTCTGACTGAAGATGAGTTGCATGTATATGAATAATTTAATTCTTTCATTTTTCATCCAGTTTCCTCTGTGACTGGAAAGTGAAAAGAACACAAAAAACTGGAGAACCAACACCATGCTCTAATCTCAGTTGCCATGACAGCAGCCTTTGAGATACTGAAATGTCCCGATTGCCAGCTAAACAAAATTGTTGAATGTGAACATTTGGCTGGAAGATTAAAAGGCTAAGGGGAATGCAAAAGGGCAGTACCTCCCACATTCCAGGCAGCAGTGATCCAATCAAATGGCTCTGACTCCTTAACCACAGCCATTGTGAGCACTGGATTAGGGCAATTCATCTAGATAGTTAGAGCAGATTAGAACTGCAATTTGAAGACTATTGGCAACAAAAGTAAAGGCACTACTATACTAATAAGACTTCAAAATGCCCTTTGGCAGAAATTGTGTGAAACTCTACATTTCAGCACAAGAATCAAAACCTAAAGTTTTAAAAAAATGTATCATCAGTTCAAAATGCTGTCTAACCAAGGGCTTATGGATTAAAGAAGCAGGCATGCAGAAGGTTTTTTTTTTTTTTTTTTGGCATCATCTATACCTTAATGTACCTTCATCAACTTCTAAAATTATAAAACCAAAACTTCATTCCTGTATTCCTATTTAAATCTTGAACAGAAGAAAACAAAAAGATATAAACAGCGGTAATTGGACACAGAAATTGTCACCCTTTAACATTTCACAATTCTGATAATATGAGAAATAGAAAAAATTAAATTATTGAATAAGCATATATATCCAAACAATCATGCCACAAACCATATGATATGAATTCTGCTTCCTCAAGGCACAATCTACTACAGTATTAACAGTTAACTTTATAGAGTCAGCACTTCTCCCCCAGCTCACTCTCAACCTGTTCAGTGGACTGAGTGCCTTCAGCTCTGGGACATTACTAAATGCACAGTAATTGCCAGAGCATTAAGTCCTAGGCCTTCAGCCCTAAGCAGCACAACATTGGGGACAATTTTTCAAAGGCAGTGTGTCTCACCAGACTTTCGGACAATGACAAAAGATGGGCAGAAGGGTCCAAATTACCTAAATCAACCCTCCCCACTGCTCAGATGCAACACATATTTAGAGTATCTTTTGGCTCTGTTTTCACATTTCAGCACGCCAATCCACCAAGTCTATTTCACTTTTCTTACCAACCTTTCAACTCCCTGGTCAAGCTAGAAATCCAAGCGATAACACTCTTTAAATCTCTAGCTAAGAACTGGGCAAGGGAACAAGGAAAGAGCCTGGCAGCCACCAAAACCATTCCATTCTTGCTACACAGTTACGAAACCAGTGACCCTAGGATACCAAGGTTTCATTCAAGAACAATAACAGGACGATATCCTTTAACAGGATTATTTTGGAGACCATCAGGAGAAAATAAATGTGTAGAGGGTGGAGTGTAAATTAGAATCCTAGACATACTTCTATGGGGAGGGAACGTGAACCCTGCACCTAAGGACACATTACCAAAAATACTAGGATGTGTACATTAAAACAGAAGACAGTTCTCCTTAGGGGAGAAACCAGGACAAGGGGTACATGGGTCCAGGAGCAGGTTTTCTATTAAAAGCACACTGCAACTGGCTGACTGGCCAAGAGCCCTTGGGTAAGGCAAAACGTACTTAGAGCACTCAGACCCTCCCACCTGAGGACCAAACACTAGCACCAGAAGCAGCAGTAGCAGCAGAAGCAAGAGCTGAACACTGCACCCAAGTAAGCTACCCCAGACCAAACGTTCACAGAAAAGATGCACAGAAGAGAAATTTCACAACGAACCAGAAAGCACGAAGTGCAAGGCACATAGAGGCCCCCCACCCCCGACTCCCACACAAATGCACACACAGAGAAAAGTAGGAGATCTAAGAAGGCGACTTCATCCTACCTTCTCAGTTTTCAGTTTCTTGATTCGCCTGTGGCTCTCCTCCTCCTCCTCTTCCTTCTTTACCAACATAGAGTTTCCCATGAGCCCTGAATCCGGGGCACTTTTGCTAACTTCCCCGGCAGCCGTGACGCTGCCACTCCCAGTGCCCCCGCAGTGGAAGGGGCTCGCGCCACCTCCATTGCTCTTGGCCCCAAAGCCATAGAGGTGCCCCCCGGAAGGGGCCTGGCTGCCACTGCCATTCTGGTGGCCCTGAAGCAGGTCGTGCTTGTCCTTCCTGGATTTCCCCGCATCCTTATCCCGCTTGGCTCCTCGGCTGCTCTGGCTTTTACCTGGCTTCTCCTCTTTGCTTTTCCCGCAGGAGGCTGCCCCCGCGGTAGCAGCGAGGTGCCAGTGCTGGTACTATTGCTGTTCGGGTTGCCGCCGCCGCCGCCGCCGCCGCTCACACTTTGACCCAGCGCTGAATTCATGCCAGTTGCCTCTCCAGGGCGCCCTTGGACTTCCTGCCTCTTGCCAGTGCCGCTGATCTCGGGAATCCCATACAAGGCAGCAGAAGGCAGAGATTTATTAGCATCCTTAGAAGTTTTACTCCTTTTCACTTTTGATTTGCTGGTCTCTTTGTGTGAATTCCCCTGGGGAGCAGAGGGCTGAACAGAAGCAAATTTTAGGCCATCAGCTAAGGCTGCGGGAGCGCCGGCCCCACTGGAGGCCAGACCTCCACAATCCTTAGAGTTGCTGCTGCTAGTAGTGTTGGTGGAATTATTCATTTCAAATTTCTGTCTGTCCTTCTCCAAATCAGCGTCCAAATCAATTATTAAATTTCCAACCCCGATTTCCCAATCATCGCCACTGTCATAAGTATCAACCGTATTTGGATCCACACCTTTTCCTGCCGTAGAAATGTTCACTGACATCCTGAAGATGAGATCTCTAGAATAAAAATCCGATGAACTTTCCTTTGGAGATGAGGGGACATTCGTTTAGCTCCGCTGGGCTTTCTCTTAAAAAAAAAAAAAAAAAAAAGTCTTCTAATCTTCCTCTTCTTTTTCCTGCCCCAGGAATGGGTCCAGGGATTTTACACCCTTCAGTCCAGGTCCACCTTTTCCTGTGAAGGGGGAAAAGTCGAATATTTCTTGTCTGGGTGTTACCAGAATAAAAAACGATTAATACTGGGGAGTCAGTAAGGGGTACAGGGAAGGATGGTGAGGAAGGTGGCTCATGTATTGTCTCCACAGTCCAATATCAGGTTTAAGGAAAAATAACCAAACCCAAAAAACATACCCATGACAGTATGCATCTTACAGTAGCTAAAAAAGAAAAGCCCTTTATCAACGACACAAAGATAATCACTTTTAAAAGGCATTAAAATATCTTAAGGATCTGAGTGAAGTCCAGAAAGGTTTAAGAAAAAAAAAGAGTTTAGCTTTTTTTTTCCCTAGCACATACACATGATACCAATCCCAGAAACAGAGGCTGAAGACTCAGACAAGAGGAAGGAACACGTTTTAAACACCCTTAAACATGTCCTAGATCTTGTAATTTAAAAGACCAGACCCTGGAAGTTCTCTGAGGCTAGTTTCAGAATGATGTTGCTAAATTTTCCTCATTTCTAATTTTATTACTTCTTTTTACAAATTGTCTGGGCAATCTGTTTTTTGTTCCCAGTAAGGAACAGAAAAAAACAACCAATACCCCCCCACACCCCATACACATGCCCCCATCTCCTATCCTCTCTTCCCCAACAGTTTATACAATTTTATACACACACGTCTTTAAGATCATTTCTCTATTTTACAAAAGACAGTGCTAAATAAAAGGCTAAATATCTGCCTTTTGAGGAAAAAAAATTACATCTAAACAATTCTACCATATTCCTAGGTCACAAACTGGCTCAATCTGTTAAATATGGTGCTACTGACTACGGGAAACTGATTAAGACATACACTTTAAGTGATCTGCGCCAAGGTGGCCTCAATGACCGCAAATGAGTGTGTGTTTGACAAAGATCAGTTAAAACGGTTTTTAAAGGGATCAGCCCCTTTTTAACAGTTGATTGTCAAGGAAAAAAAAATAAATATACATACACACACACACAGACATTGCTTACCTTTAATCCTTTATCATTTTTTAATTAGGCCAGCAAATCAAAATGCCTTTCCCACTCCACTCGGCAAACAAGCCTGTGCCTCATTTTACTTAAACACCAAATGATCAAGAAGGAACGAACCAAATAACACATCTCAGCCAGAATAATCACTCGATAACATTATTCCACCTCCCCACCCCCCCCTTTTGGCAAACGGATCAGTCCTTTTCTCCTTAAAAAAATGTGTCACTGTACAGCTGGAAGATAATGTTTCACATTCACAACAGAAGCACCAAAGGGTTTTTTTCCCTCTTAACAAGCATCGAGAATAATAGTTTTAAAAAGAGAGCGCTTAGAGAAAAAAGTTTTCCCAACTTCTCATTCCGCCTTCAGTTCCAGACTTCAGAGTCACCGTGATCAGTAAGTAATGATCCCATGTAGCAAACCTACAGGCGTCCGCTAGTAACAAGACAGAATGTGCTAACATCGGGATAAATTAGTGAAAGGGAAGAAAGAAGAAGAAGAAAGGACTGAAAATCCGGGCTGGATTCCGCCTGTTAGTCGGGAAGTGGCATTTTTCCGCCCGTCCTGACAGATTTGATTTCTTGAACTAACTTAAGAGGAAAGGAGGGGGGGGGAAGGGGGGGAGAGAGAGAGGGACCGAGGGGAAGGAGGAAGAGGAGGAGGAAAGGGTGGGATGAGAAGCTGAACGAGAGGAGAAAAAGAAAGGTGTGGAGGGGGAGGGGAGCAGATGATTCAGTGAGCTGATAAACCAGTTAGAACAGCATTCGCTCGGGGCGGCGGGCGGCGGGGTGGGGAAAATAACGGCGTTTAAAATTGGTTCAGTCTTCGAAACCTGAAAGGATGTGATGTTTTCCTGTTTTATGTTGTTTTAAGAAAAAGGAACCGAGTTCCTAGTATAGTCCCCGAGGGGAGGAAAAAAATCCGCTGTCGCTCAAGCCAATCAGTCATGTGGTAATTCGATAATTAGAGTAAAAAAAAATTTTTTTTTAATGCGACCTTTTTCAGGACAGTTTTTCCCATTTATAGTCGCAGCAAACGGTGCGTCTCCTTTTTATTTTTCTCTCCTCCTCCTCCCTCACCCACCACCTCCTGTGTTTAGTCAGATGGCCCCGGAGCTTGGCTTAGTATTTTTAATTAGCTGGCGTTTGGAAGCTAAAAGCAGTAATGAATTGTTGATGGATTGGAAGTGGAGAGTCGCTTTGCTGGAAATGTCGGGGCTGGGAGAGGGGGATGGGCGAGTTAGCAACAACCAACCATCTAAAAGGAGCGATTTTGTTACAGTGCAAGCCTTTCACATCACGTGAGGATCAAGGGCTCAATTGGTTGTCGTGAGAACAAAAATGGTGACAAGCGTATCAAGAAAATACTGATCTGGTCTTTAAAAAAAACCTGAAGGTCTCTCCCCTCCCCCTGCACACACNGTGAAATGTAACGAGCACAAGAGCAAAGCAGATGTTTTAAAGAAACACCTTATAAACCTTTCCTCAACTTATCTCCAATTTGTCGGCTTTGCCAAGTGGCCAGGGATGGAGAAGACTAGTCGAGGGGGTAGGGCACCTCCACGCTACTTGGATTTTAGGGAACCCCCCCTCATGTCTTAAACAAAGAAAAAATTTTACTAGCTCCAAGCCAGGTCTTGTAATAAAACATACCATTGTTACTATTTGTGGGTTTGTTTGGGTTGGGTGGGGCATTTTTCCCCCTTTAATGGTGTTTTCGCTGCTTGCTTTTTTAAGGAGGTGGAAAATGGTAATTATAACCATTACATGTAGTGGGTGACTATTCCCTTGTTTAATATTAAATTATTGGGCACTGGATGTGACAAGAGACAGAAATCGGCTTGTTCTGCCCTTGCTCCCATTTTCCTGGCTCGGTTTTGAAGAGGGTCCTGCCCAGCTAGGACAGGAGAGGGAGAGGTGAGGTGCGCTAGAGAATGGACACTGCAGACCAGGATTTGTAACTGTGTCACTTTTATTCTCCTTGGGTGAGAGCCCCAAAGGTAATTTACTCTTAAGTTACCCCGAGTGCCCAGTCAAGCTTAATTTGTGTGAAGAAGTTACAAATGCTTCACCCTCCACTGAATAAAAAGTCACCCTTCTTGGGTTGTTGTTCTCAATGCAAAAGCCAAACCCTGTAACTAGTTCCTCATTTCAATGCATAAAACTCGCACATTCCCCTGCATGAAGTCCCCGCTAAGTGCTATAGAGAGACACACCACGCAACCGTACTTACGGTCTGTATTGGATCGAGTTGACCTTTTCCTTCTAACTGCATTGAATGTGTTTGGTTGCAGCCGCTTTATTTTGGAAATTATAATCTCTTCAACAAATTTATTATTAAAGAAGATGGACCATCAAATGTCACAGACTGTCCTGTGTATTTTTTTTTTTATAAAAGCAAAAATTAAAAGAAAAAAAAAAGGAAAAGAAAAATCCCCCTGGTGCACACACACAAGCTTGTTCTGCAACACTGAAATCAGGACTGAAACACAACACACACACAGGGGGAGTGGAGCAAAAGGAGCTCTCAGCCTCTATACCTGAAAGGGACTTTTCTTTGTTCCCATTGCCCTTTCTCATCGGGCCAATCAGAGAGCAGCTTTTATGAAACTAGGCTCTCTCATTGGTTAGCTGCTTCTCTTGGCTACTGTTGGGGGTTGAGATATACACACGTATAAAACACACACAGAGAACGGGTGGGGGTGCGGTGGGGGTGGTTGTGGAGACAAAGCGTTTTATTTTCCAACCAGATTGGGGTTGAGGAACCTCCTGCAGTAAGATGAAGAGAAAAAAAAAATGGTACGCCGTTTCAATTACTACATCACTCACATAAAACACTTATTAAATCTCGAACAGGCTGCGAGGAGAGGATGTCGGTAAATACAAGTTTGATTGTGTTATCTTGGGGGAAATAATGTATGTGATCGCTCGGTGGCACAGGGAAGCCAAATGAGCCACTAGCGCCTAGCGAGGAGAAAAGGGAGGCTGGCTGTGTGGAAATGACTGCGAGCGTTTTGCTGGCTTTCCTTCCGTGTTGCGAGGACTCGGCAGCGCGAGCTCCCAAGCCTGATTTTCTGTATTGCAGCTTCTGGCTTTCAACCCTCCCCCACCACTTTGCCCTTCTTCCAATTTTTTTTTTCTTTCCCTGTGTCTCTCATTTTACTCGCTGATTAAATAAGAAAAATCGATCTGGGGGTGAAGACAGTGGTGGGGAAACAAGTAACCCTTTTGTTCCCAGGCTTCTGGTCCACAAGCAATGAAGTGTGAACGCTAGCAACCATTTAACCACGACTGCGTGGATGGTTCTTCCCTGGAATAGTAACAAAGCTTTCCCACCTGGTCCTAGGCAGCTCCAAAAAAATTAAAAATAAATAAGGTCCCAGCCAACCATATTAACACCTCGGGCCAGCCTCATTTTTTAAAAAATCGATTTGTGGGAGATAAATATACTAGGAAGATTAACCCCTTTAAACAGTCCCTGTGCCATTTTTAAGCCGAGGGATTGTCAGAGTTCCCCTTACTCCAAATATTTAACCCCCTCTTGGGGAGAGCCGGTGTCAAAGTTCTCAGAAGGCAACACCATGCGATTCGCTGAGAATACGAAAATATTTTAGAATGTATTGTAGGACAGATGCCAACAACCAAGTTAATGGAACTTGAGGTCACAGGACAAAAGAGGTTAATATGAAATAACAAGTTCAGCATTGTACTATAACACTGAATATACTTAAGCGAATGTATTTTTATATATTGAGCTTTTAAAGCACTTTTAAGTTTTCATTGTTATTTTCTATCACTTTTAGGAGCCCTAACATGGAAATTTTAAAGTCAAGGGTGACTTTTCAAATTTAATTGAAAGCGTCAAGATCCTGTTTTAAAGATCCAGCACTGGTTTGTAATTTCTGCATGACAGTTACAATTTAAGAATGTGTCTTAACTGAGTCAAACTGGACCTATAAAGTGAATTAGAGCTAGCAGAAGATTGCTTATGATGTAAATAGTCAGTGATGACCTTTGTGGATCAATAACAATATGTCACATGTTTTAGGTAATGTCTGTGACTCCTGTTTGAACTTTCAGTATCTTAAGTTCATTTTTTTTAATTGCCAATTAGCTGTTTCACTACCCAAGATGAACTTTATTCAAAGCTGCAAATAGTAATAAACAGCAGTTTCCATCCCTTGCTGAGGCACTTAAACCAGAGGAATGACTCTATAATAGTCCTTGAAAGTGAAAGTGAAGTCGCTCAGTCCTGTCCGATTCTTTGCGACCCCATGGACTGTAGCCTACCAAGCTCCTCTGTCCATGGGGTTTTCCAGGCAATAGTAACTGGAGTGGATTGCCATTTTCTTCTCCAGGGGATCTTCCTGACTCAGGGATCGAACCCGGGTCTCCCGCATTGTAGCCAGGTGCTTTACTGTCTGAGCCACCAGGGAGGTCCTACAATAGTCCTTAGATCTGCCTAAAAAGATTTACTTTCAAAGCAAAACTATACATTGACAAATAGGGCAAATGAGATAATCTGATACCCACTTACCCCCTATTTTAACTTTGATATTTGTTGTATATTTTTGAATGGCCAGGTTTACAATTTGTGTGTGTCCCATTGCTAATAGAGCATATACACTGATTTTGAACTTTTCTTCTTTTAGAAGAGTGGTTCCTCAAAGGACCAGATCCTCAGGCACTTACTGTGTCCCTGAAGGATCATCTACTTTTCAGCCTTTAAAAGTCCATGGCTAACCCTGTATATTGTATCAGCTTGGAAAAAAATCAATAATTAACTTTTAAAACAAAAAGGCTCAAAAAGGCACAGAAATAAGACCTGATGAAGTTCAAAAAGGGTAGAATCTCTCCTCCAACACACTTGGTTGGTAAAAGCAAATCACAGGGTCTGCAGTGTAGATTTAGTGTAACTAAAACCAAAGTTTAGGCTTCCTAATAATGATCTGATCTAACCCTAACTTCAAACAATACCTAACCCTACTTCTTAAATCTTCTCTAATAAACCCCACTTGGTTAAAGATAAAGGCTTGTGCCAAATTCAATCACATATTTAACCCAAACCATTTTTGATAAACTCAAGCATTTTCCTTCCATTCCAACATTTCCACACTCCATTCACACCCCACCCCCACCTCCTGCCCTCCAAGTTCTGCCAAGAGGCTTGAATCAACCAGAGTTGTTCTGCTGGCTTTGTGTGTGTTTGTTTTGTTTTGTTTGACAAAGGGGCCAATCAAGAGACATCAGAGGGCTATCAGCTAATTGATGAATGAAACTAAGATAATTAACTACTGCTTAGAAAATAAGAGCTACTCCTCTCGCAAATTGGGAAGTTCTACCATATTTTGGAAAAGAAAATTTTATCTTCATCTCTTATCAAGATAACAGGGAACACACCAGTTTGTATACTGATAGTCATACATTTAATAATACCAGTACACTGTTGTATAACATGTACACTTTGAAATTTTACATTTTAGCGCCTGCCTGGTAGAGGGGAGGAGCTGTCTGGAAAGGAGTCCAGGAGAAATGACGACATGGGAAGAGCAGAAGGATAGTGTAAAAGGAGAATTTAAAGAGTGCTATCCCATCTCCAGCAACCCCCATCACCAACTCTGCCCCTGCAAAGCTACTGCTTCCATTACTAGGTGATCAGAAGATCCTGACAAAAGACTTTTCTTCCTTTTTAAGAACAGAGGCTCAATGCTGAGGAGGCCAGGGGCTTCAGGCAGGAACACAAGAAAACACAGTGATCTTTCTTCGGTGCCTATTTCCTCAGATTTATGCTAGATCACTAAGGATCAGAAATAATTGGCTTGGATTTTTATGTAGAAAGGAATCTAAATATGAGTCTAACTTTTCTCAATCTATGCTAACCTTGACACTACAAAGGTACTCAAGACCAAGGAGGAAGATAGAAAGCAAAGCTATTTAAAAGAAAAAAGGAAAAACACTACCTGGAAACGGACTTGTATTATGAGAAAAGAAACTTAATTTAGACATAATGAGAAACTCTCTGGCTGCTCAGGAAGATTATGGGGATAGAGTCTTATCTGTCGGCTTATACGTGAACAGACCTGCCTCAAGGCTGTGGGGAGTCGACCTGGTTTCTAGGGAGTATGTGATTCATTGAGACACCCACACAAACGCTAGGCATTCTTCACTATACCTATGGGTGACATCCTAATTTCCTACCTGAAAGGGAAAATGAAAGTCACTCAGTCTATCCGACTCTTTGTGACCCCATGGCCTATACAATCCATGGAATTCTCCAGTCCAGAATACTAGAGTGGGTAGCCTTTCCCTTCTCCAGGGGATCTTCCCAACCCAGGGATCAAACCCAAGTGTCCTGCATTGCATGCAGACTCTTTATCAGCTGAGCCACAAAGGAAGCCCAAGAATACTGGAGTGGGTAGCCTATCCTTTTTCCAGTGGATCTTCCCAACCCAGGAATCGAACTGGGGTCCCCTGCATTGCAGGTGGATTCTTTACCAACTGAGTTATCAGGGGCCTAGGAAAGATTTTTTAGAGAGAAACTCTGTCTTTTCACACATGCTTCCTAAATCTAATTCAAGTTTCTGTATTTTCAACAATAACCAGCTCTAGACAACTGTCCCCCAAAAGAGATGAACACTGTTCTTGATCAAACATTTAATGCTTTTGCAATATCCTGAAACACCACTGGACGAGGAGAAAGTGCCACGCAGCAAATGTCTAGTGAGAGGGGTCTGGCATAGAAGTATTTCCCATCCTTCCCTATGGGGGATGGGAGTATGGAAGGAAGAAAGACACGGATGGTTTTCACACTGCCATGGGATACTCCTCATGAGAGACTCATGGACGTATTGATAGACATTTGGTGAATATAGACATTTACACACACTGTATAACACAGCTGTGTTAACTTTTCAGGTCATTTCTATGTCCTATTTGTTTACCTTCAATTTAAACTCTTTAGAATAAAACAAAGGGACTCTACTTCCAAGGGAAGGAGAATACTGTCTACCTTCCAAAATCTTTATAACATGGTTCTGTTTAAACAAACTGAAATGATATAAAGGAAATTTTCCATGCTCTGAATCACAACTACAATGAATTTTAACAGTAAAGAAATGTCAAGTTAAAGGAGGAATTTCTCTCTATATGGGTAGGTATTTCCCCATTCCTTCTCCCAATTCTCAACCTGAAAAGAATTAAGCAGCAAATCTTGTCCCTTTAATGCCATAGAGTCCTGGGAAACCCAGCAAAATATTGCAAAGCAGCACATTCTTCTAAAGGAAAACATTTGTATACTGCTCACATTCAGAGAACTGCAATGTAGGTCAGTGTTAAGTATCTGAAATCTTACCTCTGTTTGGCTGGCCTTTCTGGTGTGGTGTGCGCTACTATATCTGAACGGGTGCCCAAGTAAGGTCTACAGATCGGTTAGCAAAGGAAGGCAATTTACATCTCATGTAATGAAACCATTTCTGGAAAAGGATTTTTCTTTTATGCCAGTGGAGACTGGGTGCATAAAGAAGATCAAAACACAAGCTACATTTTTTAAACTACTTATTGGAGATTGCTGTTGCTGGTTTTATTACAATATGTATTTTACAGATTTAGGTAATAACCCTGATTTTTCAAATCGACCTCTGTTTAGACACGTTTCACTTTGGGCTGTTTCTTGTCTGCAAAATTACAGTCATTTGCACGTTATTACAGTGAGTAGGAGACAGATTGTATTTAGCGTTGGGTGGGGGAGGGTTATTATGGGAAGTGATCTGCTACGGTCAGCACATAATTTCAGCCTGAAGAAAATTGCTTCTGAATGGCTGGTCTGTTAGCTAGCCAAGGAATGGTCACTGGGAGAGACTGAAAAATGTTTCTGCTTAATCTGCATTATAGAATTATTCTCATTTCCAGAAAGATGGTTTGTGGAAAAAATGATTGTAAAATCAAGTTTAAAAACATGGAGGTGAAATGTCACTGCTCTGTTTGAATCTAAAACAACTACAACAAAATACAAACCCACCAAGCAGGACAGGGCCAAAAGCAGCAGGATACAGCCATGTCCTACTCCATCTTTCCTCCTAGCTTCCCTTTTTCTGACCCCCAACTCCACCTCTGCTTTGGTTGTTTTCAAAAATCTTTGATTTAATGACAGTGGATTTTTACATATGTGTAAACATTTGTGAGAGTAACACCAAATACATTGATAAAGGTATAATATCTCTTGCTTTCATATATATATGACTACAAGAAAAAGATTTCCTAATATAGCTTCTTTTTGAAGAGTAGCAGAATCCCCTTAATTGTGAGAGTGTTTCATATCCTTTTGGTGCTAGAACTTAAGGATTTTTCCACACTTTACAAACTACATTGTATTTGTGCATATTTCACAAAGCTGACAGATTAATAAAGCAAGGATGATTGCCTATCAGAAATTATAGCCCCTGTCTAATTTATAATTTAAATTGAACCCATATGAATCACCTAGGAAGTCTTAATACTTGGTTAGAAAAAAATCAGGAGCTTTAGGTTTATTTTAAAGAAAAATAAAGAGTATGATTATACTCAGCTCCTTGGCTGCTGAGTATCACTTTTGTTGTGAACAACTGTGCCTCTTTTGTTTTCAAAACAAGCTTTCCTAAAGGATGAATCACTACAATCATTTGGAGAATATGCAATAAACAACAGAAAGCCAGAAAGTTGTTTTGCTATTTTCTCAGCAGAGCATTTCTGTCCCATCCTCAGCTCAGCTGAGCCTCCAGTCCACCAGCCATCATCATTATGGAAATATGGTTCTCAGCCTGCTGATTGGCTGATTCCTGGGCCAGTATGTTAAGCTTTCTTCAGCTCAATGTGCACTGCTTGCCAGCCTGCTCTGTGGACCCTGTTCTTCCAAAATAATTTAATCGCCTTTCTTTTCTTTCCTTCTGTCTTTTCTCAAGATTCTTAAAATTAGCCAGGGAAGAACGTTAAAAAAAAAAAAAAACACTTTTAAAACATAATGACCATACTGGGATAGAATTTAATGGCCAGGGACATTTCTTCTAACCATATTTTAATGTTTTCTGTTTACTTGGGTTCTCCTGGTGTTTCCTTGGATTTTAGAGGAATTCCCACACAAGTTAAAAGAACGAATCAGTCTAATGTATACCTTAATTTTTTTATCTTAGATATTATCTGTCCCAATTAAAATTTTTTTCTCTAAGGTTTTTAAATTTTAAAACATGAAATTAAAGCCCTTTTAAATTAATACTGAAAAGTAATCATATCAAACCATTTTTAGGGGACTTCCCTGGTGGCTCATTGGTAGAGAATCTGCCTGCCAGTGCAGGAGACACAGGTTCAGTCCCTTATCTGGGAAGATCCCTCATGCCGTGGAGCAACTATGACCCTGCCCCACAACTACTGAGTCCATGTGTGGCAAGTACTGAAGCCCGCGTGCTTGGAGTCCATGCTCGGCAATGAGAAGCCTGCACCACAACTAGAGAGTAGCCCCTGCTTACTGCACCTAGAAAAATGCCGAGCAGCCTTGAGGACCCAGCACAGACAAAGATAAATCAATCAAACCAAATAAATGAAAAAGTATTTAAAAAATATTTTTAGGAGCAAAAAGACAATGTATCAATGTATTTTTCTTCATAATTAAGGCATCTTATCTATAATTTTTTAAAGGTTTAAAATTTTGCCTCATTATCCCTCCAAACCCACAATGTCTTAAGGATGCACAACTTTTTCAAATTTAAAACAGGTTTGTAATTTATGTAAGTCTTCCCTGGTGGCTCAGACGGTAAAGCAATGTCTACAATGCAGGAGACCTGGGTTCAAGCCCTGGGTTGGGAAGATCCCTTGGAGAAGGAAATGGCAATCCACTCCAGTACTCTTGCCTGGAAAATCCCATGGACAGAGGAGCCTGGTACGCTACAGTCTATGGGGTCGCAAAGAGTCGGACACAACTGAGCGACTTCACTTGTAATTTATGATAGTGAATAATAATAATGAGAAATATACATGTGACCTACCATGTTCCAGAAGTTCTTCTTAAAATCTTCATATGTATTGATTCATCTAATCTGCATAGCAGTCTCATGAGACATAATCATCAGATGAGGAAACTGAGATGGAGAAAAGATAAGGAACTTTTTCAAATACTGAAGCTAAATCTTGGTGGAAACAAGATTCAATGTAGGAAGCCTAGCCTGGATCTGAGTGCTTAACCACTGCACTTGACTGCCACCAAAACATGGTTCCAGACAACAGTTCCACCCATTTTGTTGAATATAAAAGAAACATTAGCAGGTGACTGGCAACTTCTCTTCCTGAAAGAATAATGGATTCAACTGCTTTTCAAATAAAAGTCATTGTGTCATTTTTCCAAGACTTTGCCAAGCAGAAGTCATGGCACCTAAAATTCAGGATTAAAAAAAGGAAAATCAGTTTCTTGTTATTACACAATTGAAATGTTCTAAACATTAAAAAGAAAAATTACAATGGGTAGCAGAGTGAGGTTAAAAATGACATAAGACTGGTCATTTTTGAGACTGGTGATGTAAACATTGGGATCATAATATTATTCTTAATGTAATACACATATATATATATATACTTGGAAATTTTTATATTTAAAAGTGAAAGAAAAAAGCTACTACATCTGCAAGGAGGAAGAGCTATCAGAAACACAATTTATTCCTTGGCTATGGAACATCTTTGGCATTAACCTAAATAGGGTAAAATTGTCTCAAATGACCATGCCATGTATACAAACAAGCAGCAACAGATTATACTTGCTTCCTACCATTTGTTTACTTGAATTTTTGTTTTTTCTTTTAGGTCAAACTCATGTGCTGGGCTATATACACTAAAACTCTGTAATGTTCTGTATATATTTTCAACATGTGCTATGTGAGCACTTAATGACTTTCTATATAAACTATATTTCAATCAAGAAGGGGAAAAAATCAATGCCACATAGAAATATACTCAACAGAAATTAAGAAATGAAGATTCAATACTTTATTACAGGTCTGCTATACACTGGGAGAAAGAAAATTATTATTTGGTGTTTAGATTTCTTCACTGCATGTTTTCTGTCTTATTCAAAGAGACAGAGTTGTAGAAATGAAATCAACAGTTCAGACACAGAATTAAATTCTTTAAACAAAATAATAACAGACACTGAAAGCCACTATATAAGAAACATTGAACAGAATTAGACTAAATGAAGAGAAAAATGTTTAATCTTTGCACAAAGAAAACTATGACATTGAGATTAAAAAGAGCATTGAAGAAGATGAAATCATGGTAGCAGCTACTATTCTTAACAAATACGATATAATTTTGTGAAACGATGAGATTATAACACATGGAGTCACTGATAAAACTGTTACAGCAGAAAATGGATAAATCATTAAATATAATGAAATTTAACTATCACTGTGAGAGAAATGATATGTAATTAGAAAAAGGAATAGAACATAAAAAGAAAGCAACGCTTCTATCTGTGGTTCCACATTACTAAAAGTCTAAGTGACAAAAGAGGAAAGTATTTCTGAATCTATTAATAAATGATGGACATAATTATCATTAAGTATAATAATAATAGTCATCTCAGATCCAAACTCATGTTCTGTCAACCTTTCGTTTTACTTAACAAACACCTGTATAGCACTTACTCTGTAAAAGTCACCATACAATGTGTGTGTGTGTGTGTGTGTGTGTGTAACTAAAGAATCAGTATAGACTCTAGGAAAGAAGCAGGTAAAATTGTTGTCCCACTAGGATGGAGCTGGAAGGAAGGTTATGCCACACCTTTACAAATATATATATATTTATCAAGAGAAGAAGTCAGGTTCAGAAGGTAATAAATGAATTATATCATTCTGGCAGAGTTCTTAGAAATCACAATGTTCAAAAAATTGTTAAATTAATGAACCTATACCAAGCTTCTAAAAGTGAAAAGAGTAGAAAGGATTCCCCCCAAATGTAGGGGATCATAATGGTTAATAAGCAGCTCAAGGTGTATTGAGATAATATTCAAGCCAACAACTATACTCAGTGGACAAATGATGACAATAAACATGTAGTAAACCAACTCTGAACTTAGAAAGTATAATTCCTACAAGCATATTCTACAGCCAAATTAAATAAACTAACCAGAACAAAGAGAGGTCTTTATGAATGAAAACCTGTTGAAAAATAGGCCTTTATGAGTGAAAATATGTTAATCGAATCAAAAGTTAATGTCAACAAATAGAACATAGGGTCAAAAATAGTCCCCCTGGGGAGCATCAACATTTAAATTTAGGGCAGGAAATATAACTGCTTGAGTCATGAATGAGTGAGCAAAGAGAATTAAAAATAAAAGCAAAAAACCATCAGGGAAGAGATACCTCTGAGAAGGATACCGTGATCAACAGTTCAAAATACATCAGGAAAATCTAGTAAAGGTAAGACTGAAGAAGCCTCCATTGGCTTTTACTTGGGAGAAGCACTTAGTGATTGCAGAAAGAGCAATATAAGTAAAATAGTAGCAAAACCAACTGGCTCAGGACTGAAATAGAGGGCAGCAAATCAGGAGATCAAATGAAGCCTACTTTTTGGAAGCTTGCTGTTGAAAGAGAATAGAGAAAAGAAGTTTGAAGAGAGTCTGGGAGGAGACTTTTATTGTTAATATGAAACAGCCTTCAACATCCATTTTGAGAGAAAGGAAGTGGTACAGAAAGGAGTGGAAGTTTTAGAGGTTAATTGGCGAACACAGATTTGAGCTGAAAAAGGAGGGACAGGGAAGGAGACCGATCAGCTGCATCTGCAGCAAGACCATCCCATCATGAACAAGAATTTCTAGCGCAGAAAACCCGAAGTGGAGGAATAGTAGAGACTCGGGGAGCTGCTTGAATGAGGAAAGTGCCCCTCGTGCAGCAGGAGCATAAGGACCTCAGCGGGACCCAGAGCAGTCTTAGCAGGCGATAGAAGTGAAGTGGCTCATATGAATAGAGATCCCCAAATTAGAAGTTTTTATTTAGACACCTAGAATTCTTAATAACTCAGCATATCCAGTAATTTCCTGGGACACCTATGAGTTAAGGAAAAATACATTTGGAATATTAAAACAGATTGATCTTATCAAAGTATAAAAAATTTAATGAGTGCATTATTCTAAGTTAGTGTCTCACTTTCTTAACAGTGTTTAGATGATAAAAATAAGAAGGAATTTTAAGACCTTTTTTATATTCCAGCTTTATATACCTTTGGGTCACATGTGTCTACGGGAAAAGGCTTCTGTACTTACAGCTAGTTGTGAACCCAAAGTGAAAGTTTGTCATTAATCCACATTTGAAGTACTTGCCTCAGTATAAAATGTAGCTGACCTCATTAAAATCTCACTGATTTATTTTGCATCATTATTTTACTCCTTTATTTAAATATCGTTTATCAAACACCAACTATATTCCAGACACTGTGCTAGACTTGATACAAAAAAGAACTTTATTGGTTCATTCTTGAAAAGGACCTATCTTTTATATTCATTTTTTTAACAAAAAATTGGTTGGTCAGTTAGGGAGGAACCTAATTCTACAGAATCATTAACCTTTGTACTCTAGAAACAAGAAACTAATTAATGAACTCCCTGCATCCCTTAGCCGAGGCATAGGTTAGTACCAGTACTAGGATGTCCGGTTCTAGTAGCAAGGTTGTCAAAACCACGGGTAACGCCAGAATATAAACAAAACTTCCAAGACAAGACTGTTTCAAATCTGCAACCTCAGCAGACATCTCAGAAAATTTATTTGCATCAGTAGAATAAATACTAAGAGGAAAGTCCTTAGGATGATAAATATTATTTTACTGCCAACAGAAGGCAATGGCACCCCACTCCAGTACTCTTGCTGGAAAATCCCATGGATGGAGGAGCCTGGTAGGCTGCAGTCCATGGGGTCGCTAAGAGTCGGACACAACTGAGTGACTTCACTTTCACATTTCACTTTCATGCATTGGAGAAGGAAATGGCAACCCACTCCAATGTTCTTGCCTGGAGAATCCCAGGGACGAGGCAGCCTGGTGGGCTGCCGTCTCTGGGGTCGCACAGAGTAGGACACGGCTGAAGTGACTTAGCAGCAGTAACTGCCAACAGAATCAAACTGTATACTAAAATGATTATGCAAAATATTCTAAAAATATTTCCTAAAACATTCAAAGATGGTCTAATGGAAAAAATAATTCAAAATGGAATCAGAAAAGATTTATGGAAATCATGAAATAGTGGAGCCCTGAAAAAATATTATAAAAAGGCAAACATGTAGGCACCAGATATGCATGTGATATCTGATAAATCTTAAAACTATTAAATGAATTAGAAGTGGAAAAACAGGTTACCTAGCACTTCTCAGACCTTTAAATATACATTATCTATCTTTCCATTTGAAAACTTTAGTATATAATTAGTGCCTGACTTTTTTAAATTAATTTTTATTTTTTTAGTTTGTTTTGCTTTAGAATACTGTATTCGTTTTGCTACACATCGACATGAATCAGCCACGAGTGTACATGAACTCCCAATCCCGACCCCCACCTCCCCCCTCCCGCCCCACATCCTCTCTCTGGATTATCCCCGTGCATCAGTCCCAAGCATCCTGCATCCTGCATCAAACCTGGACTGGCGATTCGTTTCACTTATGATATCACACATGTTACACTGCCACTCTGCCAACCCATCCCACCCAGTGCCTGACTTTTAAAAAACAATTTTATGGATATACAATTTATATACTATAAAATCCACCCATTTTAAGTGTAGAAGTCAATGAACGTTAGTATATTTATAAAACTGCAACCATCCGTCACATCTAATTTTAGAATATCCCCATTAGCCTAGAAATAAACCTCTGCCTATATACCATCACTAATGGAGTTTTAATAATAATTTTGGAAACAACATTTAATGCTTTGGTACTCTACAAAATGGTATTCACATAAAAGTTGTGATTGAAAAATGAACTTGATATTTCATCTAATTTTAGATGGTGATATTTCATCACCATTTAAAATATGCACATTTTAAAAACATCTAAATAATCCTTTCTAGAATTTGGTAATAAGTTCAAGACATGATGATGTAAAATCTTGATGTATCAATATATTTCATAATAATTATCACAGTTATCTTTTTAGAGCCATTCAGCTCTGAATTCATCCTTTTTTTCCACTTGGTAAAAATAGATCTGAGCCTTTTAAACAGTTTTCCTAGAGAGCGAGCACAATGTTAAACTTTGTTAGTAGAAGGTGCTAGAGAGATGTCGCAGAGGGGAAGGGTTTTGCATCCCAGTTCAGGCATATTCACTGACCAGACTCCTGCAGCATGACTGAGACTCCTGCGGAACATGGTTACCTGCAGCCTCTCTTGGCAGCCCAGTGGCTGCTACCATTGCTAAATGCCTCTTGTGAGGTACCTCGCTGTGTCCAGCTTTCTCCAATACTCTAGGGCACAAATTTCCTGCAAGTTTTGCTGGCATGGCCCCCGAAAGACTTCATCCAATGAGCCAAGGCCATGTTGTCTTCAAAAGGTCTGGATTTCAGTTCTAGGTGTGACGGAGCAGAGAACTCTTCCTCAGGTGTTTTATCTCAGCACTAGGGATAGTGGTTATACTCTATAGTATTATTTCTGATATTATATATCTTTTATTTTTACATTTTTTAAAGTTCTCTGAATTTCTCGCTAGCCAGTCCCTCATTACTACAACCCCCTGTTATACTTAATAATTATTTATATTAAACTTTCCTTTCTCAAATTATTATTGATTTCTCTCCTTGATAGATGTAGAGTGATATAAAGATATACTGTGAGCCACAAATATCTGCTTTCTAAAAAATCTTTATAACCATTCCTTTATCAAAAGAGAGTTTATTTTCACATCCACTTACTACAGACCAATACTGTATCTAATATCTAGAAAGCTATGACTGGATTTAGGAAGAGAATCTATAGTAAGTTTGAAAGGAAAAAGAAAATCACAATGCTAAATTGTGGTAGACCAAACACCGAGCCAGAACTAAAGTGACATAAGACTCTATAGATAATCTCAGCCACTGTTCTAATTATCTACAGATATGTAGCAAGCAACCCCCAAACTTAGTGGCTTAAAATAAGAACCAATTTTATATACTTCATGATTTTGAGGGTTAGTAATAAGGCCAGGCCTTGATGATGAATCTTCCTGTTCTGTACGGTAAAGAAGAGGCCCCTTGGTGACACTTGGATGGAACATGGGCTGTTCTAGAGGATCCAAGACAGCTTCCTCACATTTCTGGCACCTTGGGTGAAGGGCTGAGTTCAGCTGTACCTATCAATCAATATACTTACACAGGACTATTCCTACCTGGTAGTCAGACTCCTTCCATGAGTCCTCAGGGCTCTAAGAATGTGCCCGAGTGAATGAGGTGATAGCTGCCTGGCCTGATTTTCTATCATTTCAGTGAAGTTTAAGATGTAAGGGGAGTTGCATAGTATGTTTAGGCCATTATCTTGATATAATCTCTGTTGAGTTTTCACTGAAGAAATAAAAGCAATCATGCACATCTTAAAAACCTTAAAAAAAAAAAAAGAAACCAAAAAGCAAAGAATAAATCATAAATGTATATAAAGTAAAAAGGCAGAAGCTTTTTTACTGATAAGTACAGTTTTTTTCTTACTAAATCTGGAATTACACCACTACAGTTTTCCTGCAATTACTTTTTCACTTAAGAATAAATGATGTATTCCACATATCAGGGATATCTTAATGATATTTCTCTAGACAGAGAAGGAGAAATACTGTATGACATCCCTTATGTGTGGAATCTAAAAGAAACAAAGATACAAAATGAACTTACTTACAAAACAGAAAGAGACTCATACACTTAGAGAATGGTTATGGTTGCAACTTATGGTTGCTAGCGGGGAAAATCGGGGGGGGGGGAAAGTACAGTTTTTTTCTTACTAAATCTGGAATTACACCACTACAGTTTTCCTGCAATTACTTTTTCACTTAAGAATAAATGATGTATTCCACATATCAGGGATATCTTAATGATATTTCTCTAGACAGAGAAGGAGAAATACTGTATGACATCCCTTATGTGTGGAATCTAAAAGAAACAAAGATACAAAATGAACTTACTTACAAAACAGAAAGAGACTCATACACTTAGAGAATGGTTATGGTTGCAACTTATGGTTGCTAGCGGGGAAAATCGGGGGGGGGGGTTAGAGAGTTTGGGATGGACAAGTACACACTGCTATATTTATTTACAATGACTAACAAACAATGACTGACTGCATAGCACATGAAACTCTGCTCAATGATATGTGGCACCCTGGACAGGAGAGGAGTTTGGATGAGAACGGATACATGTACATGTGGCTGAGTCCCTTCACTGTTCACCTGAAACCATCACAACACGGTTGGTTGGCTATACCCCAATACTAAATAAAAAGTTGTTTTTTTAAAAAAATGAATGATAAACAACTGTCTTCGTCAGTACATATAAATACTCTCATTCTTTTTATAGCTGGATAGTATCTTAGGATGGAAATACTACCATTTATCATGTCAGTTCTCCAACTGATGAATTGCATGGACTGAATATTTATGTTCTCTCCAACCCAAATTTACATGTTGAACTCCTGATGGTTAGTTGGTAGTATTTGAAGATGGACTCTTTGGGAGGTGCTTAGGTTAGGAGGAGGAAGCCCTCATGAATGGGATTCATGCCCTTATAAAAGAGACCCTAAAGAGCCACCTTTCTCCTTCAACTGTGTGAGATTACATTAAGAAGATGGCCATCATCGAGGAGGTCTTTCATTGAGGAAGTAGACTCTCACCACTGGTGACCACTTGATCTTGGACTCCTAAGTCTCCAGAAGTATGGAATATAAATTTCTCTTGTTTAAAAGCTGCTCAGCCTCTGGTACTTTGCTATAGAAGCCGAAGCAGACTAAATGGATATTTAGGTTGTTTCAAAAAGCTTATGGCTTGATATCAACACCTTAAAAAGTTATTATACAAGTTAGGAGTATCAAGTAACATTTTATATCCCTATAGAAAATATTCTTAAACCACTATTAAATATGGAAAATAGAGGCTAAGCCAGAAAAAGTCATTCAGTTGTCTCTTATGCTTAGGATTTTTACATTAAGAGACAGAAGAAACTATGTAACAGGGGCCATGGCTGAGCATGAAAGCAAGCAGCTCATCAAATATTTGCTTTACATGGGTCATTTGAAGTTCTGTCAGCTCTGAACACATTGCCTTAAACTGCTGAAAATTCAAAAATAGTTGTGATACCGCTCTCCTTACTGTTCCTTATTCATATCAGTTTACTTCTGTTTTATCCTAACATTTATTTAAGGACTCTCTGTGTGCCAGGCATTGTTCTAAATGCCAGAGTATTTAACCAGAGTATTTCATTTAACACATAACCAACCCAGAAAAATAACTTTGTTAGCTGTGTGATCTTGTGCAAGTAATATAATTTTGAGCTTTGGTTGCCTTATCAATAAAATAAGGACCATATTCTAGTATTAAGTGATTTAACACACATCTATTGTGTTCTTACTATGTGCCAGGCATCCTAACTCAAGCAAAGTTATTTTCAGGATTAAATGAAATAATGAATATAACATACTACTTGATATAAAATAGGCATTCAGATGGTAATTCCTAAGGACTTCCCTTGTGGTCCAGTAGTTAAGACTCTGAGCTTCCAAGCAGGGGATATGTGTTCAATCCCTGGTCGGGAAACTAAGATCCCACATGCCACATGCTGCAGCCAAAAAATCTTTCTTAAAAAAAGGAAACGACAGATAATAACTTTTATTGTAGCTAGAAAGACACCAAGCTTGACCCAAATCTATATGAGTTCAAACTACTCCTCCCCTCCTTTTTTTTGTGATTCCATGCTATCTTCCTAAAAGCAACATGATATGACTATGCCTGTGGTCCACTACTCTTTTCACTGGTTTCTGTAATCCAAGTCACACAATTCTTCCAAGGTTAAAAAGTAAGTCTAAATCCACCATCGCTTCTAGTCCAAATAATTTTTTACTTCTGTGATTTCATATTTTTTTACATTGTGTACTACATTATTAAGTTCTCCATAGGTTGTCATATATTTTTTTCTCCAGTTCCTTCTTAAATATACCTTGTGTTTTGAGACTTCAGGTGGACACATGGTTCTTTCTACTCCTTTTACATTTCTTTTATAAGGTTTAAGCTGTGACTAGACATGTAGTCAATTGTGCAATATACAAATGAAATCTGATTTCACACAATTTACAAATCAAAAGAAATAGGACAACTACTATGATATGTGGATTCACTAGAGAAAGAGGTAAGTAAAGGAAGAGTGAAGAAGGGGCAAAATTTTAAAACATAGAGGCTTTCTGAAGTTGAAAGAAATTAGTATCAGTGTCCTTGGAGTTACAGGAATAAAACTGTGAAGGTGAGTGGGAGTCAGCAAGAGTAAACAGCTAACCTAACAGTTCATTCAGAGTTGTAAACAGATGCACAGTTCAAATGGTAAGCATTTTTCTCTGCTTCTCATAAGCAGCAATGCTACCCATTCTTACAAGGATATTATAGTTTATTATTTTTACCTGTTTAATGGATGACATCCACACTAAGATCCATACCAGAGGAGATAACAGGCCAATAAAGCCACGCATAGCCAAGATATTTATTACCTCCAGGTTTTAACTGCCATTTTCCACGTGGCTTCTTAGTCCTTCTTCACCCCAAATAGCACGAAGTGAAGTGAAGTTGCTCAGTCGTGTCTGACTCTTTGCAACCCCAAGGGCTGTAGCCTATCACATCTAGAGCTGAAAGCTGGAAATACTTATATCAGTTTTTCACATGTGTGTATGTATATGTGTGTATATGTTTTTTTTTACTTTTATGTAATAATTGCTTGACTAACTCTGCACAAGTGAAACATTGTGGTTAGAATAGGAGGGATTTCTTTCAGCAACAGAGAGGATCTGGTGATTTTCACTTGGGAGTATGAGCAAGCTGGCTGCAAACAGGGGCAGACACCATGGAAAGAACCTTGAATTCAGACTTAGAATCCTGAGTTCTTGTCCTAGATGTCACTAATCAACTGTGGTGCCTAGGGCAAGCCACTTAAAATTTCTGCTGTGCCCTAGTTTTTCTTGTTATAAACTGGGACAGTAAGGCTTGCTTTACTTACCTCATTAGTTTGTGAGGGTCAGGGGAGTGAGTGTGTATGAATGTATTTTGAAAACATAAAGTCACCTGTAAATGCAATGCATTTTCATTTTAGATATTGAATAATGAAACTATCAAATAAGCCTGTAGTTCGATGATTTTCCATCTTGGTTGCTTTGGATCATACAAACATGAAGAATAAATTTACTAATATTATATACTGAAATTACATCTCCAATACGAATTGACAGAAGAGTCAAATCAGTTCTATACAAATGAACCTAAGAGTATGTTAGAAACTGATAGCTGTTGGGGGTGGGGGCATATATTGAGATAAAGACATAATAGAAATGTGCATTCTAGATCAGTTAGTTCAATATTTGATAAAATAATAGTGAGGCTAAATGTTTCATTATAGTAGGAATCTTTAAAAATCTAACTTTAACAGGTATGGAAGTAAAGAAAGTATTACATAATTAGAACCAAATGATTTTAGCTGTAAAAGGTCATATAGAATATTCTACCCTGATTCGCTTTCATTTTGTGCCTGAAAACAGGAAAACTCAGCCTCCATTTGTTTTGCCCAAGACCACAGTTTGAAGTGGTAGCAAGATTATACTCAGCGCCATCTTTGAAACTATTTTTAAAGTCCAAAGTGAGAGACTGGCTCATGGTGGTGGCTGAGATATGAATCTGGGATTCTAGAGATGAGTAAAATGGATAATGCTGGTGCTGCTAGGTTAGGAGACTAAATGAAACTCACCGACAGTCATGAATAAAGGCAGATTTGTTCAATAATCCATTCCAACAAAAGAGCAGAATTGTAGGTCAAACAAATTGTAAAGGCTAATGAAGGAAGAACTTGAGTTGGAGATAAGGTAGACATAAGGAATATATTTCAGAAGTTAAGGCTGGCTAACCAGACTGGACTTGGAAATAACAGTAAGAAGAGAATAATAATACTTCTAGTGCTTATAGCTAAGTTTTATAGAGTGCTATGTGCCAGGCATGGTGCTAGGGTGTGTATAGCCTACCAGGCTCCTCCCTCCATGGGATTCTCCAGGCAAGAGTACTGGAGTGGGTTGCCATTTCCTTCTCCAGGGGATCTTCCCAACCCAGGGATTGAACCCGGGTCTCCTGCATTGCAGGCAGATGCTTTAACCTCTGAGCCACCAGGGAAGCCTTAGGAGTTTTATATAATTTTCTTTAAAATCTCACTCACCCACATAAAATTCAGGTGGAAACTATTCTCCCATTTTGGGGAAGAAAAAAGAAGGTATAGAGGGAAAGGTGGAGCTTGGCCTGCACAAGTCTAAAGTCCACATGCTTAACTGCTGTGTTCCATGACTTCCCAAGGAGGTAGGAAGGGTAAGAAGACTGGATTTATCAACACGTCCTTGATTCATAGACTGGTTGGTAGGGTTGCAGTGTATGAATTCACAAACTACCATGAATTTGAGTACAATAAACTACCTAAAACCTATATCCAAGCTCCGTTTCAAAACTATAACTTCACATTAGCGTCTTGCACCAGTTCTGTGTCACTCATTTGCATGTGATTTTTCATTTTAGTGTAGATATGATAAAGGATCAATAGATGTAGAAAGTTGACATTGGCTTGCAATTAATTCTAGCAGATTGATGTTTACACCAAACAAAAATCAAAGTAATCAGGTTATTTCTATACTAGTTAAATATTTATAGAATTATAGAGTCAGAAATCTATCAAATATTGATTTTACAAGGAACTATTTCTAGTCACCATATTACCAACATTCATTCATTCAACAAATATTACTTGAACATCCACTGTGTGCCAAGCTCTCTTAAAGGCACCAAGTCTATGTGTCATAAATACCAAAGTCCGTCAGTGGAGCTTATATTCTAGTGAAATTGGGAAATTATAAGTAAACAGGTAAAAAAATGATAATGTCAGATATTAAGAAATGCTACAAAGGAAATGCAAGGGCATGACATGAGGAATCATGATTGAGGCAGGAGAAAATTTAATTCTTTACTGCCCCTAATCCTTCCTTAAAGAATCAGTGACGATCTCCTTTCCTAAATGTAGAATACCCCTCTGAATTGGGTTTAAAATAAGCACCAAAAATGCCTTTAAGGGAATATTAGCTAAGCACTGTCCATCTAAAAATAGGGCCAGCCCCAGAAAAATCATGTCCTGGTTCTGTGTGACCGAGGGATGCACAGGAGGAGGGCTCCCTGGGCATCTTCCACTTCATCCTGACCATTTGCTGCAGCCTCTTTCAGGGCACCGAGCCGAGACGCCAATCAGCTGGAATTTGATGATTTGACGAAATCATCAATAAGACTTGATGAAATAACTAACTGCTGTGGTCTCCCTACTTTACAAATAAAGGCACAGGACATCACTTTCCTTTGTTTGATGATAACCACTGATAAAGTCAGGCTAAGTTGATAATACAAGCTGGCATTCAGAAGTTATCAAGAACTCTCAACACTGGCCAGATCATTTTCATAATGTAGCCATTTCACTGTCATAAGCAAAAAGGCTCCAACTGGGAAACAGTGCTTGTTCTCTTAATACTTTATCGTGTAAATGCAAACCTTCAGAAGTTCAGAAGCCTAAAGCTAGGGAAATGTAGAGCTCTAATCAGATAGATCCATGTGTCTCAATGGATAACACGGAAATGATGAATGCAAAGTTTATGACTTTGAGATAAGCTGCAATAAAAATGTGGCTCAAGATACAGTTTTCAAGAAAAAATTTTTCAAGAAATCCACACTTCAGGGGATTCAGGTGGTGAAAGGGAGAGAGATTGTGAAGTAGAAAGAAGGGAGAATTGTGAGGAGGAAGGAGAAAGTCAGCAAAAAGAGGGGAAGAAGAGATGCTGATTGTTCCAACCTGGACCTTGACCATATACACATACATCTCTTACAATAAGAAGCCTCTGTATCAGCTTGTGGTTGCCAAGGGGGAGGGATGGATTGGGAGTTTGGAATTAGCAGATGCAAACTATTATATATAGGATGAATAAACAATAAGGTCCTACCATATAACATAATATCCTGTGATAAACCATAATGGAAAACAGCACAACATTGTAAATCAACTATACTTCAGTAGAATAAATTTTTTTAAAAAGTCTCCGTATCAGATTCACATGGAAATCCTGATGGGTACCACCATCTTCAAAGGAAGCCGCTCCTTCTAATCACAAAACCAGAACCAGCAAAAAAAAAAGAGTGTACTTTGAAAGATTTCATTTGGTCTGGGCCCAAATCACATCAGCTCAGTCCGGGGCACTGTCCCCCGTGTTTTCTCTCAGAACCAGCAGAAGGAATGCATTCCCTTCCAGCCGGTCCAGAGTCCCTGCGGCATACAGGCACCATCAAATGGAGATTGACATCTATTTGTAGCACAACTAGAAAAGGCAGTTTCATTCTGAATTATTTAACATGGCAACATTTTGCACATATAAATCATGTCCAGCTTTATTAGATTAGGCCAATGAAGAAATATATACACCTGCCTGTCATGTAAAGCCCTTCATCTTGGGGAGTAGACTCCCCAGGGGGACATCCCAGGAGGTAAATTGAATACTGAGTGGTTTATCTTGTGGTGAGGCCTGAATTGAAAATTGAAATTCCTGCATGGACATCGAATTTCACATCAAAAATGAGGACCTAGTTTATCTCTCTTGGTTACCAGGGTACTAATCACTCTAGAAACATAGATTTACATGACTATGGCTGTTCCCTGCCCTTTATGTTGGAGCTGGGCCCCGTCAATGTGATAATGTTCGTCAAGCCCTTTGAGGTCCTCAGATGAAAGGCATTCTACAAACACAAACTATCACTTGCCTAAATCAGCCAAGTAGCTTGATATTATTTCTCTCCATCTTTGGGTCTGCCAGAACAGCACAGGAGACAGCAAATGGCACATGGTGAGATGAAAGGATGGAGATTAACAGGGGACTGCTTTGCAATCAGATAAGGCAAGAGGATGCACAGCTGAGAGCCTGATTTCTATTATGAGAAAAAACACACCCAGGGTTGTTCTCATTGTGCTCAAAATCTCAGAGGAAAATCACTTTCATAAAAACAGGCTGTATCTCAAATGCTCTTCCTAATTCAAGTTCAGGAAAAAAAAAATCACTTCTACCACTTACACAGAAGGGACTAAGAAAATGGGATTGGATTCCTTCTCCCCCCCTCATTCATTCCTTCTCCTTTAAAAAAAAAAAAACAAACCTTGTTAAAAGGAGAAAGTATGCATCTGAAAAGAAAAACACAAGGAGGAGACCCAGTGCCATTACTTTGGAGAGCTGAGAGGTGGAGAATGAAAAAGCCATTGGTCTCAGTTTTACTGCCACAATGGCCTTTTATGAGAGGGATTAGACACGCCAGGAGCTGGCGCAGCATTCATTGGTGCCCGACGACAATCTGGAAGAAGGACGATAAAAATCAGTTTGTCGTAAGGTTAAATCGCCAAAGACTTCCTAGATTGGCTTTTCAGATTGTTTCCCTTCGGAAGAAGATGAAAAAAAGAAAGAAATATGGGTGAAAGGCTGGGTTTTTTTCTTTCCCTTTTCTTCCCCCCTCAGTGCAAGATGTAGCATTCAGAAAACATGTTGAGCGAGCTGAAGCATTAAAAAGATCAGTCTTTGGCTGGTGAATGAAAGGCTGTTGTGCGTGTGACTCACATACTAAATGGAAACCTGCCTTCAAAGCCTATTTTACTGCCTAATTATATATACACAAAATGTAGCTGTCTGTTTCAATCAAATCATAGGAAAAGGAATAAAACTCCTCTAAAGATGCAATTTTCATGGTTTGTCATAACCTTAGAAACACTGCTAATGCAAAAGGAGGAAGTACAGCTGCACGGTCCAGATAAGGCTTCAGTAATTGTTTTTCTTTTAATTATTACTTTATAAAGACATTATACCTCCTACTCCGAAGAAGGAAAATTAGTGTCCTCTGTCTCCTCTTTTTATCCCCTCCCTGCCCATTTTCACACTATGCTTGTTGATATGCATTTCAGCTGTGGCTAGAAGCCAGCGTAGCTATGGAAATAATATTTAAGTAACCACCCTAACTGCAGGCTCTCAGAGGGTTCCAGTGAGGATGTCTTTTCCAAATTTATGTTTTGAATTGAGCAGAGCCTTCCAAAGCACAAAATAGAGTGCCAGGGATCAAGATAACACGCTCAGACCCAAACAATTGTGTGAACTTGGCTTTCATGGAAATAGTTTCTATTCATAATATGAATGCATTTATTCTTTTAAATTATGAATTGCATGAGCATTTCCACTATTGTCATCCCTGCTAAAGATGAGGCAATAAAATACACAAAAGACATTTTTCTCTCTAACATTTTATATGTACAGACCTTTTTTGTATGATAACCCGAAACTGTAAAGTTTAATAAGCCATTACTAATTTACATATTTTCATAGATTCAAATCATTAAAATGCAATGATATTTTAATGGCTTAATATATATCTAATTGCAAATTAAAACTTTTTAACACTGGAGATGGCACTGAACATCTACCACGGGGTTCCAAGTACCTAATTCAGAAAGCATTGGTAGCTACTAACATTTCTGAGGGAAACATAAAGTGTATCACTGGGTGAGTAAATTGATTATCTTATAATGTGCATGTTTTTAAAAAGTCATCATTTTTACTACACCTACCCCTCTTCTCCTTAATCTCTTCCAGCCTACTCCCTGTTCTGTCTCAAGCCCTATTAAATTTGGAACCTGTTGTATTAATCCATAGAATAAACAACTCAATTAAGCATTATATGATAATTAAGTAGGTATGATCATTAAGCTACTCTCAATGACTCTCAGAAATCCTGGGGCATAAGAAATATGGAGAAAATCACAAACAGGCAAGAATTAAATGAGGCTTATGCTCTAGAAATTACTGCCTACATTCCAAATTCCAAAATGGGATTTGAGACCTATTGAAAACAAATGTGCACAAATGTTCATTGCAGCACTATTTACAATAGCCAAAAGGCAGAACAAACCCAAATACCCTTCAGTAGATGAATGGGCAAACAGATACACAGACACACACTCACACACAGGAGTATTACTCAGCTATAAGAAAGAACAAAAGACTGATATATGTTACAGTGTGAATGAGCCTTGAAAACATGCTAAGTGGAAGACGTTAGACACAAAAGGTCACATAAAATATGACTCCATTTATATGAAATATACAGGATAGATAATTTCATAAACACAGCAAATTGGTGGTTGTAAGCAAGAGATGACTCTACTCATGGACATCACCAGATAGTCGATACCAAAATCAGATTGATTATATTCTTTGCAGCCAAAGATGGAGAAGCACCATACAGTTAGCAAAAACAAGACCCAGAACTGACTGTGGCTCAGATCATCAGTTTCTTATAGCAAAATTCAGGCTTAAACTAAAGAAAGTGGGGAAAACCACTAGGCCATTCAGGTATGACCTAAATCAAATCCCTTATGATTATACAAGGGAGGTGACAGATTCAAGAGATTAGATCTGATAGAGTGCCTCAGGAACTATGGAGCAAGTTCATAACATTGTACAAGAGGTAGTGATCAAAACCATCCTCACAAAAACAAAAGCAAGAAGGCAGAATGGCTGTCTGAGGAGGCCTTACAAATGAGGGGGAAAAAAAAGAAGAGAAAAGGAAAGATGTACCCAACTGAATGCAGAGTTGCAGAAAATAGCAAAGAGAGATAAGAAAGCCTTTTTAAGAGAACAATGCAAAGAAATAGAGGAAAACAACAGAATGGGAAAGACTAAAGATCTCTTCAAGAAAATTAGAGATACCAAGGAAACATTTCATGTAAAGATGGGCACAATAAAGGACAGAAATGGCAAGGAGTTAACAGAAGCAGAAGAGATTAAGAAGAGGTGGCAAGAATATACAGAAGAACTGTAAAAAAAAGATCTTAATGACCTGAGTAACCATGATTGTGTGATCACTCACCTAGACCCAGACATCCTGGAGTGCAAAATCAAATGGGCCTTAGGAAGCATTTCTATGAACAAAGCTAGTGGAGGTGATGGAATTCCAGTTGAGCTATTTCAAATCCTGAAAGATGATGCTGTGAAAGTGCTACACTCAATATGCCAGCAAATTTGGAAAACTCAGCACTGGCCACAGGACTGCAAAAGGTCAGTTTTCTTTCCAATCACAAAGAAGGGCAATGCCAAAGAATGTTCAAACTACCATGCAATTGTGCTCATTTCACATGCTAGCAAGGTAATGCTCAAAATCCTTCAAGCCTGGATTCAGCAGAACGTGAACCAAGAACTTCCAGATATACAAGCTGAATTTAGAATAGGCAGAGGAAGGAGAGGTCAAATTGCCAACATCCGTTGGATCATTGAAAAAGCAAGAGAGTTCCAAAAAAACATCTACTTCTGCTTCATTGACTATGCCAAGGCCTTTGATTGTGTGGATCACAACGAACTGTGGAAAGTTCTTAAAGAGATGGAAATACCAGACCACCTTACCTGCCTCCTGAGAAACCTGTATGCAGGTCAAGAAGCAACAGTTAGAACTGGACATGGAACTGGTTAAAATTAGGAAAGGAGTACATCAAGGCTAAAAAGCAAAGACATCCCTTTGCTGACAAAGGTCCATATCGTCAAGGCTTATGCTTTTTCCAGTAGTCATGTAGGGATGTGAGAGCTGGACCATAAAGAAGGCATAATGCCAAAGAGTTGATGCTTTCTAACTGTGGTGCTGGAGAAGACTTCTAAGACTCTTGAGAGTCCCTTGGACAGCAAGGAGATCAAACCAGTCAATCCCAAAGGAAATCACCCTTGAGTATTCATTGGAAGGTCTGATGCCAAAGCTAAAGCTCCAATACTTTGGCCACCTGATGTGAAGAGCCGACTGGGAAAGGTAGTAAGAGAAAGGGGCAGCAGAGGATGAGATGGTTGGAAGTTATCACCGACTCAATGGAAATGAGTTTGAGCAAACTCTGGGAGATAGTGAAGGATAGGGAAGTCTGGTGTGCTAAAGTCCATGGAGTCAGATGGAATGTATAATCAGATCATAAAACAAGAAAATGAACAAATGAAGCAGATAATATTAAATAGTAATCATTCCCTAAAGAAATTCAGACATGTCATTCAATTTTTGCATGAGGTATCAGAAAGACTCCATTGTTATATGAGATAAATATCAACCAAGGCCTCAATCAACCATTTAGAACCCCTCCATAATGGGACTTGAATTTACCTTATCCCATACTTTTCCATTTCTATACCCTAATGATCTAACTAACAAAGAGGAGGAAATAAATTTAGTTTTCACAATAATGTTATATTCCATATATTATTATTTCTATTTCACAGTGAAAAAAATGGGGTTTGTTTGCAAGGTGGCCATAATAATTTCTCCCATTCACATACTCATGCTTTTCTGCAAAAAAAATGTCTCCCATTCACATACTCATGACTTTGCCTTTCTTCCCAACAAGAAGTAGGGTTCATTTCTCTACTCTTTGAATTTGGGCTTGGCCATGAGACTTTCTTTGGCAAATGGAACGTGACAAACATGAGCAGAGGTTTGAAAGTGCTTGTACGTAAGCTTCTTTCTCTGGGTGGTGGTTACAACCCTGAGTCCACTGCGCGGACAAGTGTAAGCTCGCCTGCTAGAATGACAATGGGGCTGAGAAAGGAGGTGCCCCAGAAGAATGTGTACATGAGACCATCTGAGACTAGGCAGCCCCATTTGAGCCACTGTCTGACTTAACTGAATGGGTGACCCCCGAGAGAGACCAAAAAGAACTCCCCAGTGGAACCTGGTCCAAATTTCTGACTCATCCAATAATAAGCAAAAAAAAAAAAAAGTGCTATTTCTTCTAGCCTACTAAATTTTGGACTGCTTTGTTACACAGCAATAAATAAATGATTGCTAGAGAGAGATTCAGAGAATTGTTCAACACCTCACAGGAAGTAGTGTTGGAGCTGGGGTTCCAACTCAGGTCTGCTAACTGCACCATCGATTCACTTGCCAGTATGTACACTAATTCTCCCAAAGTGTCCCAAGAGAACTATTGGCAAGGGTAAACTATATGTGAGTGAAAAATGTATGATCACACACTTAGTAACAATCCAAACTTAGGGAGAACAGTTCTCTCAGAGGAACCAGATATGTGGCAAGGCAGTTTGCTTATTAAATTGAGCAATGTCTTATTAAGTCCTTAGCCAAAAAATAGGTTTGCCCTAGATATGGAAAAAGCCTTTGACCCACTTTTTTCAGTTTCTAGAAAATGCAATACCTTTTGTCAGAAGTCTGTTTCCACCCTTTTAAAGACACCTCCAGACAATCACGTAAGACTTAGGCTGAAGAGTAGTCACAGCCCTCTGCTCTTGGTCTGCTGGGTAGGATTCCTCTGCAGTAGCTAGAATGGTAACACAGAGGGGCAGGAAGAATGGTGAGCTCTGGAATCATGATCACAGATAATCGTGCATTTAGTAATTTTGATAGGAATAAGAAGAGGAGGCTTGGGAATTCCCTTGTGTAAAGTGGTTAGGACTCTGTTCTCACTGCTTGGTGCCCGGGTTTAATCTCTGGTAAGAGAACTATAATCCCATAAGCCATGTGGCATGCAAGAAGAAAAGGAAGAAGGAGGAGGAGGACCATATTAGGCAAAAGAGGCAGAGATTAACTCTGTGGCCCTAAAAGTTGGTCTGGTCCTATAGGTTGTTGAAGAACAGTCTGGAGGCATCTGCACTCATGTTTGATGGAACTTGGATCCTCTCTGAGAAGCCCAGGGTACCACGTGTTCAGTGCAAGTGTATTGAGGGGTTAGCATGTGCAAAGCACAGCAAGCATTCAGACAAACGGGAAGCTGTGTATGTGTGTGCTGGGTGTACAGTGAACTTTGCCTTGGACACACAAGGTCGAGTCTTTGGATGACACTTTCTATCCCTCAGTAGGTTTCTGGAGGATCACCTCATGCCAGACCTTTCAGTAAACCCCAAATGGTGTTTCTGAGTTCTACGTATAGTACTAATTTTTCCAATGATTTCTTGATACTGGATGATAACCAATTCTTGAATTTTCAATATTAATAAAGGTGAGGCTGAGCATAGATGAATACAGTTTAAACCCTCTCCTCTACCAGAAGGCAATTTGTCTGTATTTCACATTTGTTATATCTGTGTTGTTAGAAAAATTTAGTGCTTGAAATATGACACTCCATGAGCAAAAACTAAGCTCTTACCTGAAATTTCTCTCCTTATTCCACTTGGGAAAGACAGCCACCAGCTCTAATGGTTTTTTGTGAGAGTAGTGGTTAAACTATAAATACTAATTTTGTGTGTATTTTTATGATTTAATTTCTCCTTTTTATGGGAATATAAAACATTTTAAAAAATAAATCTTTAATGAAGGTGTACAATGGTGATGTGGGAAGTATGTGAATCTGTCACATACAATATAAGAACATGTTTAAATATGCACATTATAAACATTTAAAGTTGCAATGGTTCAAAATAATATTAGGCTCTTATAGGAAACATTTCTTTCTAAATATGAGCCCACTAGCATCTTAAATACAGATTGCATTATATATATGTACATATACACACACAAATATGCAACCAGGGCTAAAATATTTTTAACCAAAATTTGTTTTTAAATTTTCTCTTAGACATTATGCTGTATGCCAAGTTTACTATTTATTTAGATAGAGAAAAACATAAAAATTTCTCAAGCCTCTCATTTTTTTTTCTCAATGTGAGAACTATTACAGAACTGAGAAGTACTTTCTCTCCCAGAAACTCTTTCTTAGACTGTCTTTCCTTCTTTTCTTACTTTCTCCCCTTAGACATTCTCATCTTCCCTTATGACTTAATCTGGTATAAGTTAATAGTCCCCAAATCAACATATCCAGTCCCAATATCATTCATCAATGCTATGTAGTATGTACAGCATCCTAATAAAAATCGCCATTTTAATGTTTTCATGTCCTTGGATGCTTTGGCTAAAGACATTACCATCTGCATATTCAACCCAGATAGATCCCTTGGCACCATCTTGGATTCTTTTTTCTCCATCATCCATCCTCGGCTCCCTTCAGGAACTCAGGTGACTATTCCTGTCACATCTAGTTTCATAATATATGTCTCTCTCCATTCTACGGCCAAACATAAGCTGTTATCACTTTCATGGATGACTGAATTCTCCTTTGTGAAGACAGTGATTCTAATTTCTTACTAATGAACCTGCCATCCAACCTGCCCTCACCCCAAATTGTATTCAATTTCTAACTTAATCTGGTTCTTTATATTTTCCTACTTAAAATTCTTCAAAGACTTCTTACTTATTGCTTTCAGAATGAAGTACATATTGGGAGATTTTGCAGTCTGGCTCTGACTTACTGTAGATCTCACCTGATGCTGCTCCCTTCATCTACTCCACACAAGGCTTCTGCTCCAGTCCCATCAAATGACTGATTAGTCTGGGAGTGCTCACCAGGTCTCCCGCCTGGACTTCTTTGCTCACCTTTCTCCCCTTGTAGAGTTAATGTCAGTAAAGTCCTTTCTGACTCCCACCACAGTGAATCATTCCTTCCTCTGTACTCCCACAAAACTCTGCTCACGCTGTGCACATCTGGTACTCATCTCCCTGAGTGGATCACGTAGTTCTGGAGGGAGCAGAAAAGGGAGGGCCATGTCTGCTCTGACTTTGCATGGACAGTTCTGAGCTGGTTGGAACTACCTGCTGGTTAGCATGTACTAAAAATTGTTCAGTGAATGAGTCTTCATTTGGAATGCTCTGAAGGACCTTAAATTTGACCTTTAAATTTCCAGAAATAGGAAGAAGGATGACTACCGATTCAGAGATGGTATTGACCCCATGGAGCAAAAGCAAACGCGTTGTAAAGTCAAGCTGCAGTTAGTCCATTTTGCCACAGTTGCTTCTTTTTCAAGAAATGTCTAATTTGAGATCCCTTTCATGTGCTCTCCTTCCAAGGTTTAACGTACGTGATTAATCTTGACTTGCCTTAATACTGCTAGGAATGTGGCAATGACCTCAGCTGAACACTGCAAAGTGATTAATGTTACATGAACTGGACCAGTATCTTTCTTTCTTTTCTCTCTCTCTTTTTTTTAAACTCTAGATTCTGAATAAACACATTCATGCAAGATTCGGTTGCAGACCTTTGCTCGATAGAAAACGTACTGTGACTCAAAGAGTAATGTTTCAGATACAATAAACAACGTTAACGGAAACATGGCTCTTGTTAAAGAAAATGCTGTTTCAGTCTAAAGTCCCAGTGATCATAAAAGATATATGATGCAATAAACAAAATGAACCCCAGGCAGACAGGTCCCTTCTATGACTAACCACTGATTGAATTTTCCAGCACTCCTGGACTTTCTGAGAGATAAACTGTTCACAAAAGATCCATGTTAAATACAAGGCTATCATTTCTTTTTTGTTTCTAGTGAGGTCCAAAAACAGTAGAGGATCCCTGATATCTCCCCGCCAACTTCTTTTCTTTTCCATATTGGTTGTTTGTGTTTTTGAATTTTTTATGATGTGAGAAGACTGGCAAACAGTTGCTGTGATTGTCAAATGCCTTAAATCAGAAGAGAAAATGCAATAAAACACAGTTTCCATGGTAACACAGTGTAACCTAGTACCTCTGGATTATGAGCCAGCTTCATCTCTGATCATTACTTTTGACAGGCATAAATTGAGCTTAAAAGCATTAATTTTGGAGATAAAACTGGAATGTGGAGCTAAGTTATAATAATGTTTAAACGTTTCCAAGGTAGTGGTAGCAAATCAACACTGGTTATGTCATTATTTAAATAATGTTAATAAACTTATCATAAACACTTAAAAAATCTACAAGCTTTTCTCTAAAGATGGTATAACAAATTTGTATATATCCTTGAGGTGCAAGTGGTAACTGACATGTTTTTGGTGGGGTTAAAAGAAATTAAACGGAATGATCAATGGATGGTTTAAGGAAGGAATGTTTCCAACATGGAAATGATTCTTAAAAACGTTGATAATAGAAAATCTCCTAAAACTATCATAGGACATAAGTATACAATGTTTCTGGATATTTCCAGGAGACATAATTTCCCCTTTTTTTAATTAAAAGAGACTCGAAATACAAATTATCCTATTAGAATGCTTGCAAACATACTGTTTTTTTTACACACTTCCATGTTCTCATCAGAAACACTCATACTTCTGTCATATTTAAAGTTAAAAAAAAGATTGTCTTGTATATATGGCTGCTTCCAACTGACTTCAGCAGTTACCTATCAACCAATATAATCAACCATCAAAAGATAATTTTTTTCAAGACTGCTTGTTACACTTCTAGATATATTTTTATGACAAGATAATTTCATCTGATAGGATTTAATATGATAATAAAGAATTGGTCTATTGTCTCAATATCTAATCTTGATGTAAAAGTCCACTTTATTTCCCTGTTAACTTCTGAGTTCAACTTCACTGCTACCACTTTGAAAGTAAGAGTGGGAGAAGCAAGGGAAAGACAAGCAGCTGTTCCTCAAGGTTTGACTTTTGCTACCTTGAGCCTCAGGCAGACACAGAGACCAACATACCTTAGTTTCCCACTTCTGTACTGCAGGGATTAGACCCACATGGCAAGACTGTTATAAGCACTTACTGAGATGGATGCATGCAGGGAGCTTGGAACAGTTTTGGTGTGTAGGGAGTCCCCCATGAGGAAACCTTCTAATAACCATCCCTCCCCACCGCCCCCAGTAAATCACCATCATCATCATAGTATCCACCCCTCTCAGGACCCACTACTGTGTTTCACATGTTGGGGGTGGGGAGTAGATGTTTGTTAAATTCAATGAGCCAACTTGTTCAACTCAGGGTTATGAGAGTTTACTATAGCTATTCTTCATAGAATATGGAACATTTTCAGGAAATTTGACGAGATTTCTTTCATTCATGTGTACTATACCTTTCAGAGATTCATAAAACACCTGTGAAAAGAGTACATGGAGTTAAGGCAAGAATTCTGTCTCCCAGTGTTGCTAATTTGTAGGATTAAACCCTTGGGAACACTGCAGGGAATCTGAACCCACGTAACACAGACTTGTGTTTAACCTGTTGACCTTGGAAGGGCATGGATTTAAGAACCCCCCATACTTTCAAGCACTGGTACAAAAATATGCTAGTGGCTTTGTTTTTCTCTGTTTTTTTTTTCAGCCTAGCTTTAAAGAATAGAACCATTTTAAAAATGAATAAAACATTTTTTTTTCCCATTCTAATTGATATATTCACTGGATTATGTTACATGGCATTTAGTTTGCCTAAAAAAATTAAGATCTTGACCTATGCACATCCAGCTCTCAATACTACCCGGCATTCCTTTTTTTCCTTAGTCATTTCCCTTTCATCTTCCTCAATATATACCCTCAAAGGTATCCATCTTTTTTAATCTGATCACAGCTTTAAAAAAAAAAATCATAGCCAGTAACCTTGTCCTGTAGACACGAGAGAATAAAGGCTGTTATAGGATTTTAGCCTGTTCTCTTCAACAGCCTCTGAACAGATGAGAAAGTGCTGAAGCCTCATGCTAGGTTTGGGCAAAGCCATCAGTATATGTTAGTTTCCGAGTTTAAAGGAAGGAGTTTCCCAAATTAGAGCAAGATGTTTTCTAGTTTAGAGGAAGAGTACCTCTCTTTTTTCTTTCTAAAGTTAATCCTTGACTCCTATGCTGAATTGGTTCCTAACTATCTCCTCTGGGTCCTGGTTCTATCTGTTGTCCCTATTTCTCGTTTTTAGGATGTTTCTCTTTTCTTTTCCATGATGGTCTTTCTCCTCCAAATATAGTCATCCTGCAGAATTTCTGGTTCAATACAAACTCCGTCATTCCATCCAGAAATTTAGGAATTATCTCTGATATGTAATTTTCTATCACTGCCCCTCCAGTCCATATCCCGTCCACTTGTGCCAATTTTCCCTCCATTCCCCTCTTTGTCTCCTCTGCCATCACTTTAACTCATTCCAGCAGTGAGATGGGGATCTGGGGTTGAAAAACAGTGGTACACTGTTGCTTTGGTTTGTGCACTAGTCTTAATTTGGGATATGTTCTGACAGTTTTGGGAAATGAATACATTTAGAACATGGGGGTGCAGAGTTGCAAAACATTCCTTCATAATTGCACTCTCAGTTTTAGGATCGCTGCTATAACATTGTCACCTTCCAGACAAATAGTCCTAGAAAATAGTCTCCCATTTAGGAGCTACATTTCCTTTGTGGACAGCAATGTTCCACTAAAGAAACATTATTTGCTTTATGAGACTGTGGCTATTTCATAGTCCCTTTTTGCTTTCGGTGGGTGACAAGGCCCAGGCTGTCATTGTCAGCTCAGTGGGTTTCAGTAACAAACAAGCTTACCCTCTGTGGGCTGGCATGGGGAAGCAAGCTGTGGTGTTTCTGGGTGACCTAGAGCAGAGTAACTTCAAATTTGGCGTGTTTTTACTCACGCTAGGTGAAGGTGAAGGTGAAGTCGCTCAGTCGTGTCCGACTCTTTGCGACCCCATGGACTGTAACCCACCAGGCTCCTCAGTCCATGGAATTTTCCAGGCAAGAGTACTGGAGTGGGCTGCCATTTCCTTCTCCAGAGGATCTTCCCAACCCAGGGATCGAACCCAGGTCTCCCGCACTGCAGGCAGACGCTTTAACCTCTGAGCCACCAATGCGGACTTACTCATGCTAGAGACCTCTTTATTCTAGGGAAGTACTTGCCCCAAAGGGCAGCAGGCAATAGATGAAAGGGAGCTAAGCCTCCCCAAGTCGGGTCAGCCAACTAGGTACTTTATACTTACAAGCTACTTCTAAAAAGTGTCCTAGGTCTCTTCATTATGTAAAAATGTTTTAACTTGGTCTCTGTTTTACCTATATCACTGAAGTGCTGATCATCATGCTGTTGTTTTCTCACATTTTTCCTAAAAGGGCACAGTTTTCCTTTTCTAGAGACTTTCTGAAGCATGCAGTAAAGAAAAACAAGGGCCAGGGTAATCGTCTAGTTTCCAGGCCAGGGACTCTCAAACTCAAAAGTCACCGTTCTGTTTTCTACCTCCAGTGCCCACTGCTGGCTTTCTAACCTTGACTTGTCTTAGGGAATACTGAACTGCTGTCCACTGAGCACATTGGGTAAACCCTACATTTACCAAAAGACAGTACCCAATAACATCAGCTCCACATCTTTCATTTAACTTACATTTCTATCTTTGTTCGTCTGATGACTCTGTTACTAGTAACATCCCACTACTCTCATCATTAAACATTTCTGTGAATTAAAGCTTTCTTTCTATTTAAAATTCTTTTTTAAAGGACAAGACCTCTGTGTTGTTATTTCCATAGTACCTGGAAAACAGCTGATGTTTATTGAGTGACAGTTGATTTAAACTGCCTCAATTTATTAACTGACAAGTACATACAAACAGTGGAATGGAACAGCCAGTCAGCACAATGACATCACATTCCTTCTTTGAATAGCACTTAAAAAAAAAAAAAAGACTCAATTTGCAGTGTCTTAACCCAGCTTTGGAAAATGGCCCCACCAGCATCATGAGAGGAAAAAAAAATGAGATGGCTGAAATTCAGATCCATCCAGATTAGGAGAAAAAAGGAAGGGCTGCTCTGCTTTCTTGCCCTTGTGCTGCCTTTCATCATTAGTAATTCTATCCCTCTCTTATCTGATCACGCAGAGACACATTATCTCACTAGCAAATGAATACACTGTGAAAAACTCCCCAAATGCAAATGAACAGGAAGGACGTGCTGATACTGAAATTAGAGGAGCTCTTCCTCCCTCCCCCCACCACTGTCTGCGGATGGAGAAGTTATGGAGAGTCTGAATCCATTCCACCTCTACTTTATTCAAACTTTGTCAAGATAAACCTTTTATCTCATTGTTCTAATGCTATGTAGAGGAGATCATTTACACGACAGTAATTGTGTTGCTATATTTAGCAGTGTGCTCTGTGCCCATTTCTGGTAACTTGCTTTTGTATAAAACACTGAATGGGCTTTTCAAAATTTGGAACAGTGTGTATGATACTATTAAAAACATGACAACTAGAAAGCAATGCAATATGGGTAGATTTTGTACACTTTGTAGCTTTAGGGGAAGATCACAGGAGGAATAATAGCTCTAAAGTTCCTTTTAAACAATGTGTACTATTAGAAGGAAGCCTCACTAAGTTTTATTATTGGCTTTCTCTCCTTCCTACAAGCAAAAGAGTATTTTCATTTTTAATATATTGTGTGGAGCTACCAGAAACCTTTTTTTTTTTAATCTGACATTGATTTATTTTTCTTCATCCCCTAGGTTAAAACAATGAAAAGAAAGGAACTATTCTGTAGGACCAAGCAATTTATGGGCAACTGACTGCAGAGAGGCTTAAGCAGCATTCTTTCACTTGTTCCATGGTGCTGGTTGGTTTAACCCTTTCTGCCTCATCCAAGCACACTGATCACCCTGCCAACTGGGAGTCTGCTGGCCCAGCTGCACCATCATGTCAAAAATCCACAGGCCCTCCTTCCTGGTTTGAGACATTCCACAGTTCTCAAAGGATTTGGTCAAGAAAATGCTGCCTCCTATTTTGAGTCAACACGGGTTACCTCCTTTCTTCAAATGTTATTTCAAGAGTGACTCTGGGATAGTACCTTGGGAGGTTATAAAGCTTTACTAAACAGAAGGTCTAGTGTACCTTGACCCTAACCCATCTTTCTTCCATTTTAGCTTGAAACAGAGGGTGAAGAGGGTGCCATATGGACTCCTGGACACAGAAACTTTTTTTTTTGAGGTCCCCCGTTTCTTGCAGGTAAGACTCTAGCCTCCATGACCTTCCCCAAGTTCAAAAGGGCAGATTAGAAGTTTCTCACCAAGGGAAGAACAGCCTTGAAACCACCTGAGGCAACCCCACCCTTAAACCATGCTATAAAACTCCTCATCAAGTCCTTCATGTCCTCATCAAGTTGGGACACAAAGATCTCGAGGGTAGGATCTCTCTGTGTTTCCTTTGCCTGGCAAAGCAATAAAGCTATTTTTTTCTACTTCACTCCAAATTCTGTCTCTGGGATTTGATTTGGCTCTAGTGTACAGAGGCTGAGATTCTGGCACCAAACTCTTAATCGTTAGTGATTGGCACAGTCATCCTAGAACCACCATGAAGTTTTCCACATTTCATGTTTTTCTTTCTCTTTCACATTTCATTTTAGTTGCTGAACTAAAAGCCTGAATTGGCATTTTCACAAATTTTGCTCTCAGAACTAGAAATAACTATATGTCTCTTAATATATTTACAATACAGTATTGGGTTTTTAAAAATAAAGTGGAAAAAGACTTGCAAGTAATGTGAGATGTGTGACAATTCAGTACCAGTGTGTAGCCAGCCTTGATTTGGCCTGGATAGTCAAGGATAATCACCCAAGCCATGAAGACAGCTGCTTCCACTGGTGGATGACTTTTGCTGTCCCACCAGACAAATCGCCTTGACAAATATCTTTGCCAGACACATTCTTGACATTGAAGCACACACTGTCCCCAGGAAGAGCTTCACTCAAAGCTTCGTGGTGCATTTCAACAGATGTGACTTCAGTTGACTGGAGCAAAGGTGACTACCATGCTAGGGTTGAGAACACCAGTCACTCCACTCAGCCTGCAGGGACAACGCCAGTACTCCCAACTTTGTCCTAGAGGGGCAGAGGCAAGGGCCTGTCACTTGGATGAGTTGGTAGCAGGATGCATTCCCAAGCCTCAAGCAGTGTGGCTCCACTGGCACGCCGTCTTCACAGGTGACTTCACAGGCAGCTTAGCATTCTGTTCCAGCATGTTGTCACTATCCCAAAGGAAACTGGCATAACTGCTACTGTGTTGGTGTTGAGCCAGGTTTTCTTAATGTGGTTCTGACTTCCTTTAAAATGTCCTTGTATCACTTCAGGCCATAGAGTAGCTCAGTGGGATCCATTTTGTAAACATTAACAATTTGTTGTTTTATACCTAGTGTGGGAGCGAGAAAGGCAGACTCACAGGTCTGCCTGTTCTTGGAGATCCCTGCTACAAATCCACCAACACCAGCAGCAACAATCAGGGCAGCACAGACAGAGATTGCCCAAAATCATGTTTTTGATAAAGTCTCTGTGTCTCGGGGCATCAGTGATGGTCACAAAATACTTCTTGGGTTTTAATTTCCATAGGGAGGTATCAATGGTGGATACCAAGCTCACCTTCAGTTTTTAGGTGAAAAAACTGATTTTAGTCTTATCTAAGACCCAGACCTCCTTCAAGGAGCCCTTTCTCTTCTCATCAGAATCCTAAAATTTTCTGATAGTTTCTTTTTTTTGTCAGCCCTACTCATTTATAGATCAGATAGTAAACTTCCCCAAATCTATGTATCCAATGATGATCATGTTGTTTTGAGTCTGTTCCTTTCCCATTCTGGCTGAGGTTTAGTGGTGGTTTTCATGACATCTGTGTTCTGGCACCAAACCCAATGTGAAAAAGCTTTCTTCTCTCTTTTTATTTCTGCAATCCCTATTTTTCTCCTTTTGGCTTTGCCTTGCTTTCTCTGTTCACATTGGTCCTTAGCCCTTAACTAAACACTTAACAGTTTCATGACCCTTAAACCACATCAAGAAAAGTCACAAAAGGCTCCTCAAAGGAGCAAGAATACTGCATCTATAAATACTGCACACAACTGAATTTCTAGGTCTCCTTCAGTTATAACTTCAATCTCAAAAAGCAGCTGAAGAAGCCATCTAATTGTTTAGAACATTTGTCAGAACCCTGGATGCAGTTTGGAGGGTGACTCTGATCTGGAATTTCCCAGGTGACTCTTGTTGACATCCAAGCCCCGACTGAGACCCTTCCCCTGACAGCCATCAGAGAACCAGAAATCACAATGAAACGCCATAGTTCACACGAAGCTACTTCCACTGTAGGGAAAAAAGTGTGCTTCCTGGGAAACTGCATTGTCTGCACTCAGCACACCCTTCCCGTTATCTGATTCTAGCCTTCATCGTCCTTGAGCTATTTTACAACTTGTATGTTATAGGTAACTGACAGACATGCAAATGCTTCCCGGTCTGGTAGAGATTCAATTGATTTCTCTCCACTCCCCCTGGAAAATAACCAGTTTTTTTCTATTTGCATTCTCATTTCAATATTCCTGATCTTGAAATGTGTCTCTTCAGATTCTCTTGAACCTGTTACAACATCGGTCCTGTTTTTGATTAATGAGTAGAACCAAATCTTTAATATGTACTCATTTTTATATCTGTATGAGGGTCATGATTTTACCTTTCTTTGAAATGTATCTTTTAACACCACTCTTCTCAGTCTTTTTGCATGATTCTTTTCCTACCTCTGACGGTTCTTTCAATGTAAAAATCAGGTGACGGCGATTCAGCAGTTGATGGACATAAATAATTTTATAGGCAAAATGAGCCATAATATTTTGAGGTGGGGTCTCCCAGAAAATCTGGGATGTGTGCTTGCTGAACACTCTTTCTTATAGAACCACACAGCTGGAAAGGGTCTTAGTATCATCTAGTCTCCTTCACGATAGGAATTAGGCCAACCAAAGCCCAGAAATAGGGAGATTTTTTTTTTTTTCCCCGACATTGCACAGATTTTGAGTAGTAACAAAATTGATTTTGAACCCAAGTCTGGCTAATTCCAGGCTCCAGAGCCTTTATTACTATAGTAAATCCTCTCTTCCTAAAGTGGGGCTGACAATATGAATCTGAAGCTTACTGTAAGACTTAAATGAATGTCAGAATCTAGAAAACCTAACACCAATGTCTCTGTCACTCACAGCAGGGCCTTGTGCTTTCCCTCAATGAATGAAATGAGATGACAAAAGAAATGGCACCATTTCTGCATTTGATTGGTCGACCAGTCTCCTTAATTCATAGGCACACTCTGCATGTCATTTATCCTCCCACCGTGCTGAAGCACATAATAAATGCTTGATAAAATTTTGTTGAATAGAACTGATTGGAGTAGAACTAGCAGAGATGCAAAGGACACGCAGGCTTTAACTAGAGAGCTGGAAGGAGCCAGCCTGTTGTACCCTAATCCTTCTGTGAACCATGCATTCTAAAAATAACACAACTAGGTTGTTGAGAATAACTTATAATCTAGAACAATTATTGTAACTAAATACTCTGACCCACTTTTTGCTGGAAACTCACTGTACTTTCTGATTTACATAGGAGTACTATCAGAAACCCTTTGGAGTGAGGGACAGCCTACTTTAGGAAATGAGTAGCTGCACTTACATTGGTTGCTTCTTTCTTCCCAGGATGGTTTTCGGTTCAGGCAGATGATGTGGGCAGTGTTAGCAAAAGGTGCCCTATAGCATAGATGCCTGAGAGCTCTTTAAACTGTGTGCTGACAATATTTTTATATACTCTGTCTTTCCTTCACCATCTCCCCCACCTCCCCCAACCGTTTCCTTTGCGGCTTGAGCTGTTTGCCCGTGTCTGAACTGCAGCTGCTGAAGCCTTTTCTGGCAGGTTGCCCAGGGAGCAGCTCTCCTGTCGATTCCGCCTCTCTCCAGGAGTTGCCTGCCTTCAGTATAATGGGCAACATTGAAAGCCGCAAGGCGCTTGGTCGACAAGGTCAGAGTGCCTTTCATTCCTGCAATAATCAACCAGTGTAGCTCTTCCTCAGACCTGGGGAGAGAGAAGATAGAGGTCAAAAGAGCAATTACATTTCACATTGACTCCAGAAAAGGCTCGGATCACAAGACTGAAAAGCAAAACGGATTCTTGCTTCATTCTGATCCATACTCTTTCTGGTCATCTTGGTTATTAATGCTGGCCTAAAACCATAAACAAGTTTTGCTTCATGATGTGCAAAACACATTTTCTGCCTCCAGATGAGATCTTTCTTCTTAGACATTTAGCATTGTCAGCATATTGCAAAAGAATGCAAATGAGCTGCAGGATCTATAACCAGAGACAGTAAGCAAAGGCCATTAATTATGTTTTTAAAAAATGTTAACCCTAGCAGACTGTATAACAAGCAATTGTGCTAATTTCAATCTGTAATCAGTCCCTACATTAGCATAACTTTATTTATTTAGCATTAAGGCAACAATTTAGAGAATATAATTTAGTTGGAAATGTCAGTAATTTTGCAGTGGCAGATTGCTGTTACAAAGCCACCTCTATTTGACCTTACAGCTGCCAGGACTAATTACTTTAATTGCATTAATTGCACTGACCATTCTGGTATTTAGTGTAGTTGCTGCTACTCTTCAGCCATTGAGCAAATCAGCCTGGCTGAATTCTCAGGAAAATGGGCCAATGTTTTCCTCTAAAATTTTTCTTTCTTTTCTACATTTTGAGAACCTAAATAATTCACAGATTATTAGCGGTTTCACTGAGATCAAGGATTTTGAGGAAAAGCTTTGAAAGAAAAAAAAGAATCTGTACTTTTTAACTTTATTGCTCTTTGCTGAGTCGATTAAAATACAGTCACTTTACTAACAAGAAGCATTTAAAAGATGGTTGTGGCGGTTAAAAATCCCTCATTTTACATTTTAGAATGAACGCCTATTAAAAATGCTGTGATCTTTGTTTCCATCTTATTAAACTGAAAACAGAGTTTTCCCTGAGATTTGACTCAACACAGATTGAAACACACAGCTATGTCCTAATTGAGGATCTATAGTCTTATGAACCTAAAGAGAGATATTTGCTCCCGACAAGGAAAGTGCCACAGGACATTTGATCAGTTGCTACCAGGAACACATCTATTACTTGAAATGAAGAACTCTTGGCATACCCAGTTCTTACACATGAAATTGTGGAATCTGAAAATCAGAAAGACCAGATGTCATACAATTTATCTGCCTACTCAGGCAGGTATGAGCTCTTCCGGGTTTCTTCTGGATGATCATCTGATCTTTGGCTAAACACTTTAGGTTATTTTTTCCCCCAAATAATGCAGTTGACTTTGCTCAACAACTTGGATTGCTACACCATTCTATTATATAATGATATATACCTATACATCATTATATAATATAAATAAGAACTATATAATATAAAATAAAGTGACAGACTTTATTTTCTTGGGCTCCAAAATCACTGGAGATGGCGACTGTGGCCATGAAATTAAAAGATGCTTGTTTCTTGGAAGAAAAACTATGACAAATCTAGACAGTATATTAAAAAGTAGAGACATTACTTTGCCAACAAAGGTCCATACAGTCAAAGCTATGGTTTTTCCAGTAGTCATCTATGGATGTGAGAGTTGGACCATGAGGAAGGTTGAACACTGAAGAGTTGATGCTTTTGAACTGTGGTGTTGGAGAAGACTCTTGAGAGTCCCTTGGACTGCAAGGAGATCCAACCAGTCCATTCTGAGGGAGATCAGTCCTAAATATTCACTGGAAGCACTGATGCTGAAGGTCCAATACTTTGGCCACCTGATGAGGAGAGCTGACTCTTTAGAAAAGACCTTGATGCTGGGAAAGATTGAAGGCATGAGAAGGTGGTGACAGAGACTGAGATGGTTGGATGGCATCACTGACTCAATGAACGTGAGTTTGAACAAGCTCCAGGAGATGGTAAGGGACAGGGAAGCCTGGTGTGCTGCCGTCCACGGGGTCACAAAGAATTGGCCATGACTGAGCAACTCAACAACAATACCTGTTTAGTGATACTAGTAGCCAATATGTACTGAGTGACTGCTATGTTCTAGGCACTGTTTTAGACCCTTGACATGTGTTTATTCATTTAATCCTCTCAACAGTCCTATGCAATATATGTTATTGTTGCTGTTATCCATGGCAGAGCCAGGATTTAAATCCAGATATTTATGTCTGGAGCCTCTAAGCTTGACCTTGATGCTAGATTAATTCAGAAATGAAGCAAATTTTCCTCTGAGGCCACGCAGAATTGATAAAACAGCTTTCCTCCTAAGTTGGTGGCTCCTGGCTTACTGTCTCTGGTTCCTCATATGACAGAGCTTCAGTTTGGCAATATTCCTTTTTAAAGTGAGACAGCCAGATCTAATTGAAGTCTTAACACTCCCAATGCATGCAATACTTCTTCAGGCTAAGATATAGTGTCTGCAAGCTTTCAGCCCATACATCATGTCCTTGGGGAAGCTTTCCTTGACCCCTTGTCTGCTGTAGGAAGCCTTATTATGAGGCTCTGGTGGGACCACAAAGCTTTCTTTCTTAGAATTAACACTCTTCAATTCAATAATTAATAGCCCCAAACTGACACAACATTGTAAATCAACTATACTTGTAAATCAACTATAAGATACATTAAAATATTAAAAAAATAATAATCCATATACTTTGCCTTTAATAATGCAAGGAGGAGTGGTACTGTCCATTTTCAATAGTTTTACTATTAATTGTTCAATCCCACACAAAAGCACAAAGAAATTCACAAAAGCCCCTGATTCAGTTAGGTTTGAGCTGTATATCCCAATTACATGGTGTCCATGGAACAAAATACATGAATGACTCCAATACTTTTTTAATTCCTCTCCAGCTACTTAACAGATGCAGAGCCCTCATTCTGGGTTTTCTGATAGGTAATAAACCCTTTGGACTTTATCCTTTCCCCCACGTCCACTTTCTATCCAGCTATTTCAATGTATGATTCTGGAAAAGCTGCATTCTCCCTGTGTTAAACATACCCCAACTTTCTGCGTCTAGGACTAAGTTCTTGTGACTGCTCTCCACCCACATTCTCCTCTCTCCTCATTCCGTTTGCTGTTTTCACAGAAGATCTGTGAAATCCTCAAGCAGCTAATCTACAGCTTTTCTAGAGCATCCACAGTGGGTTATTCCATCCCGTGTCTCTCAGCCTCTCTCCACTAGACCTCCTTTCTCTGACCCTCTGTACTGCCTCCCTTCAGCTCATCATCTCCGGGAGGGACTTTGCAGCAGCGGTCCAGCTTCTGGCTGACCTCATCTCTGGGATCCTTCACATGGCTGCATTTCCTGTGGAAAATCGTTCAGGGGCTCCCTGCTTGGCATTTAACACGTTTTGTTTTCAGTCCTCAGGCACATCTGCCAGGCATCTTTACATCTTCAGTCTGAAGGTCATTCTTCTGGTAGAGAAGATAGAGCAAAATAGGAGCTGAGTAATTCTATTTTCTCTTTGTCTTGTTAACATTACATCATAATCTCTTAGAAATGTGACTGACAGTTCCATGTTCTCCTTTGCTCCTTACACATTGTGGAAAGTAATTTCTTGTTATCTTTTTTTTCCCCCTAGTGAAACTGACCTTATTTTTTACTTTATTCTTTATGACACTTTTCTTCTAGGTTTGTGCTATTGCATTGCTTTTGTTCCTGGCTACAAGTTCTTTGATCTTTCAAACATGCTTTTAAAAATCTGAGCTCTGTGCCACCATAATTGATTTCTATAGTTTTTCTTCCATATTTGACTTTTTTTTTATTACAGTTATAGTTATAATTTTATTTTCTACTCCTTCTGGATCTATCTACACTCTTTTAGAAAACCCTCTGGTCATGAGGCCAAGCATATATGTTCTTTGAACTTTTTGAAATTTGCTTTTCCGTAGTCTTGGATACTTGTCAGACATGATGAACATTCCTGGCTTTTGCTCATTTGAATTCTGAGAAGCCCTCATTTTCTCCAAAGGTTCGCAACACTTCATTCTAAATCTGCTCTATCTTGAAGATCAGAACCAAGTTTAGAGGAAATGCATCCTTCAGATCCAAGCTGACAATCTACATCTCTTGATCCCCTAAGTTGAAGACCCTTGTTCCCAGAGGCAGAGAAACTCCCCACATCTCACCCTGCCTGATGATGGTGAGTGATCCTACCAAGCCTGGGCTTGGTACACAGGCTCTGGCAAAGAATGACAGAGGAGCAGGAGTGGTAGCAGCCTCAGGGGAGACACGCAGCCTCCTTCACAGTAAGTCACCAGGTCGTCCCTCATCTAAAGCCATTGAACTCTGTCATCCTTTACTCAGAGGTGTGCCTCTGCAGTACGGAGTGTAGATGGTAAAGCAGAAGTGGTAAGGGATCTAACGTGGGGGAATTGGGAAATAGAGTAGAGTTGAGGAGGTGGGGAGTAACAGCTATTGAAACTCCACTGTGTGCCACTGTGCTAGGCACTTACAGGCACCTGTCATTTATTCCTCCCAGTACCTCCCAGTACGCTCATACACGTGGAAAATGAAACGCATTAAAAAAAGGTGACTGTCTTCTCTAAGTCATAGGGCAGGGGATGCAGAGGCCAGGAATTAAACCTAGATCTGAGGACGAGAGGATAAAACAACAAAACTGAAAACAGGAAATTAACAATTTATTGCCAATATATATTAAAAAGTGATATCCTTATCAAGGAGATATATGTACAAATCAATGCCTATTACAGTAAACTTCAAGAAAAATATCTGCTTTATTGTACATCAGTAATAATTTTGATGGATGTAACTTGAATTTTTATTATATCCACTTTCTTGAAAAATATAACCTTTATTTCAATATTTTTCCTAGGCAGAGGTTTCTTTTTTGCTTGTTGTTTGTTTTAAAGTCTAGTGGTGAAATTTCTTGTCAAAATAAAAGGAAAATGAAATTACACCACAGCGGTAGTCTCATAATTTGTAGTCCTTAAAGGAACATCAGCTACATATATAAATGTTCTTTGCAAAGTCTCTTTTAGATGTTAATGGAAGAATTGATTTTCACCTCTGTCTCTTTTATAACATCTATTTACCACGCTACCTCATCTCCATTCTGTGTTCTGCTCTCTCAAGTGTCAGTGTCGGAGACAAGGGCTAAAACCAAGGTGACTAAGCAGGTGTCAAGCCAGTTGCAGAAACAGAGAGAAGACTTAACGAATGGCACAGGTCTTCTAAGTCAATGGACCCTGTCTCCCCTAATTTCATTATCAATTCACCACAAGAACCTGACAGAGTCAGTATGTTAAGTCAAATGCAAAGCTCAGAATGAAAGCGGGGAAGGAATCCAATCTCAGAGTCAGGTAGAAACATCATATTTCAGAGAAAAATCTTTAGTATTGATTTATAGCTACAGACTCTAGTCTAATGGTTTCCTCTTTAAATTAAGACTACGAATGATTTCCCATCCTGGAATTCATAATCCAAAGGCTGCACAAATTCAAAAAAGGCAGATTGTCATACTTCAACCAGGAAGTACCAATAAGTGGATGCCCAGCCTGTTCCCATCAGCGACTGTGGTTGCTGACACGCTATGGCATCTTGAGAGTCATACGCATACTTGGGTTGCCAAGAGGCCATAAATTTGAGATGGAACATCCTCTTTGTTGAGGCTTCTGTACATGCAATCCAACTGCTCTCTGATAAACACAGCTGTCTGGGAGAGAAGTTCCTGCCTAAGTAGTTTAGAGACTTGCGTTTATGGAAGAGGTGACACAGACCCCACGTGGAGACAAGTCAGGCAGTCTCAGGCCTGTGCAAGGCATCGAAAGTTCCAGAGGAAACCCTGTCTCCCAGGTTAGCCGCAGTGACTTGAAACAGAATTGAAACCAGAAAAAAAGGAAACAGTTGTTTGTAGGGAACAGGAAATGTATATTAAGAGGAAACTGACATAGAGTCATTTTTGGTACTGAGAATTTTAATTTACCCTGTGTTATTCCATGTACTTTGTAAACAATGTTAAATTATTTTTAAAAGAATGTGGGAGTATGAATAAATAAGTGAAGTCTCTTTAGAACATTTTAAGATTCAGAAACCTTCTCATTTGTTCCCTAAAAGAAAAAAAGAGCAGCTTATATTCCTAGTTAATTACTTGTGTTTTCAGTAAATGGATTGTATCAAACTATCAGAGTTTTTTGCAGCTACTTTGGAATTTGTTTTGGGGTGTAGGTCTACCAGTTTCATTGTGCATACATTAAAGAAATTTAAATTTTAAAGTGCATGCTCCTTAAGCCTTCTGTATATATCTGTTATGGCATCTTTCTGTTTGAACTGTATAATGAGGCACTCTGTTGTCTTGCCCATCAGACTATTCCTGGTGGGATCACAAAGTCCCCAGTACCTGCAACAGAGTTCTTCCAATAGAGAAGACATACAGTAGATACTATCTGGGGCTTAATATTAAATAACACAACATAATCAATTTGCAGAATAGTTACAAGAATTAAATGAGACAACATAAAAATCTGTTTCTAAATCACAATAGGAACTCAACAGTTAATTCTCTATCCCCTTCTTGGGACTAAAGAAAAAATATTCTTTAATTTTTAAACCACTGTAGAATACTAAATACTAATTTTCACTTAATAAGAAGTATGTACTCTTTAGAACTTGTTTAGCTCATAAAAATAACCATACTTTGCATATTTAGAAATTTAAGGCCCATGTGGATGGATGAGAACAGAAAACACTGGGAAACAAAGTTTGGCTTCCTTCCTAAGAGTGTTTCATGAGGAAAAGGGCCTTAGCAAACTGATGGTCTCCATTTTCGTACAATCTCTTATCAGTTCCTGGAACTAACTTGGATCCTTTGTCCATCTTGGATGAACCCTTAGGCCCCAAGTCAATATTTCCTCAGGCTGACTTACTCATTGTTGTGCACAAGTCTTGTGGGTGAGACATCTTCTGGACTCTCCTACCCCAGAATTACCTGGCATTTGCATCTTGCAAACAGACAGGCTCTTTGCTCGAAAGCTAGGCTGCTGAGGAATAGCTTCACAGGTGTTAAATGGAGAGGAAAGCTTTGTGGAAGAAAGTCCAGTATAGATGGAGGGAGGGATGGGCCCTGTGCACTGAAAAGCTTTTCAGCCAGTTGTTAAGGACAAGCTGTGACTTTGGCCTTCTAGGAAGAACAATTTCCCATATATAGTATAAATCAAGATTTGCCAGACAATTTATGCTGGTTAAAAAATATCCTGTATGAAGTAAAGGTGAAAGAGAGTCATTTCTATGTCCACAAGTGGTGTGGTTTATTCTTGTGAAAATGACCATTAGGCTACACTGAAGTGCCTCTGCGGCTGGCTTCCAGCAGACATTTACTGTCGTTTGCTCGCTAAGTTGTGTCTAACTCTTTGTGACCTCATGGACTGCAGCACTTCAGGCTCCTTTGTCTTCCACTATTTCCTAGAGACTGCTTAAATTCAGGCCCCTTGTGTCAGTGATGCTATCTAACCATCTCTTCCTCTGTGGTCCACTTCTTTTGCCTTCACTCTTTCCCAGCATCAGGGTCTTTTCCTGATGAGGAAAAGAGTCAGCTCTTCACATCAGCTGGCCAAAGTATTAGAGCTTCAGCTTCATTATCAGTCCTTCCAGTGAATATTCAGGGTTACTTTCCTTTAGGATTGATGGGTTTGATACCCTTGCAGTCTAAGGGACTCTCAAGAGTCCTCTCCAACAACACAATTTGACAGCATCAGTTCTTCGGTGCTCAGTCTTCTCTATGAACCAATTCTCACATCTGGGCTTCCCTGGTGGCTCAGAAGGTAAAACGTCTGCCTGCAATGCGCAAGACCCGGGTTCAATCCCTGGGTTGGGAAGATCCCCTGGAGAAGGAAATGGCAACCCACTCCAGGACCCTTGCCTGGAAAATTCTATGGACTGAGGAGCCTGGTAGGCTACAGTCCATGGGGTCACAAAGAGTCAGACACGACTGAGTGACTTCACTTTTCTCACATCTGTACATGACTACAGGAAAAATCATAGCTTTGATTATATGGACCTTTGTCGGCAAAGTGATGTCTCTGTTTTTTTAATACATCATCTAGGTTTATCATAGCTTCCCTTCCAAGGAGCAAGCGACTTTTAATTTTACAGCTGCAGTCACTGTCCACAGTGATTTTGGAGCCCAAGAAAATAAAATCTGTTACTGTTTCCACTTTTTCCCTTTCAATTTGCCATGAAGTGATGGGACCGGATGCCATAATCTCATTTTTTTCAATGTTGAATTTTAAGCAAGCTTTTTCCACTCTCCTTTTTCACCCTCATCAAGAGGCTCTTTAGTTCCTCTTCACTTTCTGCCATCAGACCATAACTAACTACAAAAGAGTGAACAAAGATATCCCTCTCTGGAAAAAAAAAATGTCTATCATTTCAATGATTTCTAAACACATCTTTCTCCATCAACATTTTAATCTCTTTAAAGTGCTAGTGAGGAGGTCTTTAGCACATCCAGTTAGTGATTCTTACTTCTTGGGTTGTAATTCAAAGAGTAGTAGTGCCTCTGATCACTCAGAAGAAACTTTGGAAAGAACACCTACAATGTGATTTAAAAATAAACAGCATCTTTTTACTGTGGTCTCTGTCTGGTATTGAGACATATCTGTCAGTGGACTGACTGATGAGAACAGCATGAAGCTGACTTCTAAAGGGAACTGAACAACTTGCTGTTGAATTCTCCTTTTCTGTGTCAACAAAACTCTCTGGTCGTCTACAGTTCTTCATTTCAAGAAATGGGACACATCTGAGACTTTGAGGTTTTTGGAGAAACCAGAAAAGAAATGAGTCTGAGAATGTGAGTCAGGCACCAGCACTGATCCCCTTGTGGGCCTTAGGGTTTTCATTAATGAGACAATGACTCCACAGGACAATGCTCCACTGTGACTCTGAATAAGAGGTTCTAAACACTTTTGGCCTCTGCAGTAGCCAATCCAAAGCCTGATACTGGACCAAAATTTCTCAGCCCCACTCCACCTCAGAAACATCAGGGGCCATATAAAAGAAAAAGGGAAAGAAGGGAAAGGAAGAGAATGGCATACATGTGACGAAAAAATGCAAGCCAGACAAAAAAGCGCAGAGTGAAATAATGTGCTCTCCCAACTCAGTCTTCAGTGTTCCAGGCTCCAATTCTCTTTCTTCTGGGATCCAAAAATATATAGATACCCAGTCCTGAATCAGTATCTCAGGCAGGTATATGTTTAATCCACTGCCCAGATGATCCTGTTGCTCAGTTAGGGTAAGAATCACTGGACTTGACAGAGTGGTTACACTCCGAGGCTCTGCTGTAGTGGACATGATCATGATGCATGGACTTAGACATCATCTGAGAGCAGAGGACATCAGGATCTTGCATGCACTTGTAGGGAGAGGAGGTTTTGCACTATTTGTTTAAGAGGCAGTATAGTATAGTTCAAACAAAACAGCACAACAATAAAGTAAACCTTCTGCCTGGGACTTAAGGAAAAAAATCCGGTACAGTGGATAAGAATCCACCTGCCAATACAGGGGACATGGGTTCGATCCCTGGTCCAGAAAGATTCCACAGACTGCAGGGCAACGAAGCCCGTGGGCCATAACTCCTGAGCCCACATGTTCCAACTACTGAAGTCCATGCACCTAGAGCTTGCTTCATGGCAACAGAAGGCACTGCAATGAAGAATAGCCCCTATTTTCTGCAACTAGAGAAAGCCCTCTCAAAGCAGTGAAGACCCAGCACAACCAAAAACAAGTAAGTTTTTTTTTTTTAAAGTCCAGATCTGACTTTGCCAGTAACTCCCTGTGTGACTGGCTCTTAGAAATTTGTACATTTCACCCTTCTAATTATTTATAGGTTGGTGGCCTACCCTGGACTTATTCATACTTTTTATTCTTGGTCAATTTTAGTTTTTGTTCAAGTATCTAAGCCCTCGACAAAAGCCAACTCCCGCAGAGCACAGGGCAAAGCCTGACTGGTCCTTCCCTCTTCAGGAATGAGTATGTGACCCAAATCCAGTTAATCTAAAGTGAAGACAGACTGATGAGAGGCTTCTGAACTGTGAGAAGCCTTTTAATAGGTAGGAGCAAACCTGACTCCATGCTGGATCTGTTTGTTTTACCTTAACCTGTGCTCTGCGATCTGTGCTTAGTCATGCTGGCTCTGCACCTTTCCTAAAAGAATGTTGTCTGTAGCCTGAAATATACAGAACAGCCCAGTCTCAAGGCTCCGACCTCTAAGAATCCATTCATTCAGAGGCAAAAAGTTGCAGAACAGAGAATAAAGTTTGTTTTGTTGGAAGTTTATAGGAACATTGTGACCTGACCTGTATGATTAACTGCAAGAACAAAGGATTCCAACACCAAGAAGTTTGCAAGACCTAACCATGCCCCTCTCTCATCTTATCTTTAATATGCTTTGCTGAAACTCTGGGGGAGTTCAGGGTTTGGGGGGCACAAGCTACTGAGCCACTATCCCCTTATATGGCCCTGCAATAAACCTTTCTCTGCTCCAAATTCCAGTTTGTTTGGCCTTACTGTGCATCAGGCACAAGGACTTGCATTGGATAATAGCCTCTTCCTCTTTCACCTAACAGGGAACATATTTCTGATGACCATATTTCTGATTTCTGATGAACATATTTCTATGACCATTCTGTGGAGTGAGCCCTGGTGATGAAATGATACTTAGTCAGCAGAGTAGAAAGGCTAGAAAACATAGATCCAGGTCAATACATTGAACCACAGAATCCAACAACACTGAAGCCCTCACTCTATCCAGACTTCCTGATATAAGAGCTGATAGTTTAAGCAATTGTGAGCTGAGTTTTGTTACCTGAAAATTTCCTAAGTAATCCTTCTTCTTTCAGTCTAAATCTCTCACTCAAGGCCTTCATTACCTGCTCTCAGATAATTTTTATTAACTTCTTGGCCACTTACCTTGTCTTTATATCTTTTTCAGCTTTATGAACCTTAGATAACTTAGTGATTATTAACTTGCCATTTTTACCATTTCTTCTCTGTCTCCTCTTGACCTGTCACAAATCAGCATTTAGAAGCACTGAAGTATATATATATATAATATGTAGCCCAGTTCTTTTTCATTGCGGAAGAATACCCGGTGACAAGTGGAGAGGGTACTTATGCTCAGATGGTCACCAGCTTTAGAAATCTAGGAGATATTACCAACATTTCTTTCTAATTTTGACTAAGAAAAGGACCATTTGAATCTCAATTCTAAATGAACAAGAAGTAGATTATTCTCTTCATGTGGAATGTAAAGATTTTTCATACTTGGGAAGGTGATTTTATAGGAATTCAGGGGAGAAGGGGAAGGAAGAAAGAAAGGGAGGGAGGAAAGAATAAACTTTTTTCTAATCTTAAATACCAGGATGCTTTCATGTACAACTTCAGTTAAATCTTACAACAAGCCGCAAGGTAGGTTTATCTCCACTTATATATGGGGCAACTGAAGATTAGAGCAGTAATTTTCTCAAGGCTGCTTAAGTTACATGTCAGAACCGGATTCACACCAAAGACTCTACAATTCCAAAGTCATACATTTTCTATACCTTAAACATTTTTAGCCCCTTAGCTACCGTCTAGAAAGGTTTCTGGACTTGTGGAATCCCCCCAGACCATTTCTCTGCTGAGCAGGTGGTGGGCATCACCTGGGCAGCCTTCTGGCACTGGGCTCTCTGGGCTTCCTTCCCTGGAGACTTCCTGTGCTCATCCTCAGGCCCCTTGTGTCTGGCTGCCCTTCTCCCAGGTGACTGTGGTAAATTCAAGGTCACTGAATAAATGGCTGATAATGAGGCTGTGCTCCTGTCACATATTTCCCTGGCTTTGATTCCTCTGTGACACTTTGGTGGCCTCATGGTCATCATATGTGAAATAAGAGCCCCGGCTGTAGCCACCAACTGGTCTTGTGGATCTCTGCTATTTACTGAGCCATTTACAGATACTTACTATGCTGTTTCTATTCTGCATGTGTTCTCTGAAGCAATCTGTCCCAGTTCTTCGTGAAACCTGCCATAGCACCCAGGTACCTACGTTTATAGTTCAGTTCAGTTCAGTTCAGTCACTCAGTCATATCTGACTCTTTGCGACCCCATGAACCGCAGCACGCCAGGCCTCCCTGTCCATCACCAACTCAATGGACATGAGTTGGTGATGCCATCTAACGATTTCATCCTCCGTCTTGCCCTTCCCCTCCTGCCTTCAATCTTTCCCAACATCAGGATCTTTTCAAATGAGTCAGCTCTTCTCATCAGGTGGGCAAAATATTACAGTTTCAGCTTCAACATCAGGCTTAGAGTATGAGGACACCTTGAGCAGACTGGGACTGCCCCTTTTCCAGCATTATCCCCAATCATTATGTCAGAGCAGCGTGATAAAATGGAGAGAGAATGGACGGGAAGAAATATTACAAAAAGGAAAGGAAAAAAAAGAGACGGGAGAGAGGAAGAGCTGGACTGGCTGCACTGATGGAAATGCTGATAAGATTTGTACAAATTCTACCTACATGGAGATTGCTATGGCTTAGTAATGTTGATATCAACACTTCTAGAAACTATATTTAGAAGATCAGAAATGAACACAAAGACACTGCCAGAGTTGTTCTTTGGTGTGCTGACGGTCATTCTTCTTACTGAAGCAACTAACTGAAGAGAATCCTGATGGCCTGGTCTTTCCTCCCATCCCACCACCTCCTGTAATTTGAGGGGAAAGGAGGAAGGAAAAACAGAGTCCCACATTTTGTGATTGTTTCTTGTCTGTCAGGAATTTTCATATTTAAACTTCAATTGTTCATCACAAAACCTCTTCAGTGAGGGTAGATGGAAATTATTACCTGTTTTTTTTTTTTTAATAGGTAACTGAGGTTTAGACAATTTCAGTCATGTTCCCCATCATCACTAGCAAGTGACTAAGTGGAGATTTGAACTTGCTCTTGTACCAGTTTCTTTACATTTAATCTGCACGAAGTATGTACCATTCTCTAACAGTTCCAGAGGCCAGACTCAAACCAAGGTGTCAGCAGGGTCATGTTCCTTTCAAAGGCTCTGGGGGAGAATCCTTCCTTGCCTTTTCTAGCTCCTGGTGGTTCCTGGTGTTTCTCAGCTGGTGGTAGCATAACTCTAATATCTGCCTCTGTTTTCCTATGGCTGTCTTCCCTGTGTCTCTGTGTGTCTTTTTCTATTCCTTTAAGGACTCTTTCACTGCACTTAGGGCCTACCCTAATCCACTAGAATCTCATTTTGATTCTTCCCTTAACTATTTCTGCAAGGACTTTATTTCCGAATACCATATTCTGAGGTTCTAGGTGGACATGCATTTTTGAGGGGCACTACTCATTATGGCAGGTCAGGAAATAGTATGCTTAAGACCACACAGTGGGACTTCCCTGGTGGGCCAGTGGTTAAGACTCCATGCTCCCAGTGCAGGGGGCCCAGGTTTGATCCTGGTCAGGGAGTTAGTCTCACATGCTGCAGACTAAAACAAAATCCTGCATGCTACAACTAAGACCTAGCACAGCCAAAGAAAAAAATATTAAAAAAGGAAATCACACAGCTATATGGGCTTAAGATCTAGTTACCAACTGCTACTGCTACTGCTAAGTCACTTCAGTCATGTCCGACTCTGTGCGACCCCATAGACGGCAGCCCACTAGGCTCCCCCGTCCCTGGGATTCTCCAGGCAAGAACACTGGAGTAGGTTGCCATTTCCTTCTCCAATGCATGAAAGTAAAAAGTGAAAGTGAAATCGCTCAGTCGTGTCCGACTCTTAACGACCCCATGGACTGCAGCCTACCAGGCTCCCCCGTCCATGGGATTTTCCAGGCAAGAGTACTGGAGTGGGGTGCCATTGCCTTCTCCAGTTACCAACTATAAATAATAAATTACCAACTATACTTATTTAATACTTATTTAATCTCATTTATAAGAAGTTTAGAGGCAACCTTTAGGGGTTCACATAGTTAAGTGGTAGACTTTGTGAGGGGGTCAAGGGCTTGTAATAGCAGGTAGAGAGGAAAGCAGGAGAAACAACTTATTATACTAAATGTGGCTCTGTTTGAGGTCTCCTGCCTAATAGGTGTGGTGGCATAGAAATTACAAAAGCCACATGAACATTTTTGGTGACCAGCTAGAACAGAAGAATCCTATCTTAAGGGCTCTGTTGGACAAGAATTGATAAAGTGAGAGCATGTCATATGGAATAACACATGGTGTGAAGAATGGCAAGATAGAACAACAAAGATGACAGTGACAAGTTCTCTGATGACAGAGAACTTAATGTTCAGACAACAAAAAGAAAAGCTCCCAAGAATTTACAGGCTTTTTAAGTGAGAGTAGGAGATTCTTAAACGAATTAAGTAAAACTACATTATTGGATGTTCTTAAGTGCTTGAAAAGTATAACAATAAAGATTAGGAATTACTTTTTTGAGTGTGATTCTTTAGTTGAGATACATCTGAAAAAGTGGTCTAAGTCTGATCATGATTTATAAACATGATATAAAGATTTAATGGTGTGTGTTTAGTCACTAAGGTGTATCTGACTCTTTGAGACCCCACGGACTGTAGTCTGCCAGGCTCCTCTGTCTGTAGAATTAGCCCAGGCAAGAATACTGGTGTGGTTTGCCATTTCCTTCTCCACGGGATCTTCCCAACTGAGGAATCCAACCTGTGTGTCTCCTACATGGGCAGGTGGGTTCTTTACCCCTGCGCCACCAGGGAAGACGCAAAGATAAAGTACTAAAAAATTCTGAACATTGTGTTGGAGGTTTTATATCTTCTACGTATTATACAATTCTTGAGGCAGGGGAGAGGGGGAAGCATGATTCAAATCAGTTCAGTTCAGTCACTCAGTCGTGTCCGACTCTTTGCAACTCCATGGACTGCAGCATGCCAGGCTTCCCTGTCCGTCAGCAAGTCTGGGAGCTTGCTCAAACTCATGTCCATCGAGTTGTTGCTGACTCGATGGACACGATTTGAATATCAGGAGGTAAAAAGATCAAGGAAAAGTCAGAAATAGGGGAGAGTTTGGGCACCCAAGTAAACTAGTGAATGAAAAGTGCAGACAAGAAATCTAATAACTTGGAAATCAGATTTACAGTGGTGGGTGAATTAAATCTAAACTTCAAAAGCAGTTTTTAGACTCTCTTGGTAAACAGAGTTTTCTTTGACTTCCTCATACATTTCCTTCTCTTGATAAGCTGCAACATTTTTATTAGAGAATGGTTAAGTGCTCCATTTGGGGCATCCACTACTAGGCAGGTCATTGAAATCAAACAAAATGAACATGAATACAGTTATTTCAAAAGAGGAGGCTGAGGGCCTCATGGATAGGTCTACTTGTGAAGCTAAGAGGGAAAACACGTTTTTCCTTAAGACTGTTACTTCAACAAAGAAGAAACTAGATTATCAATTGAAAGTCTGAGTTCATCTAAGTAGCATGAAGTATGAGAATTCATTTTGGCCTTTTTGTACCCTATCTCTGCCTGTGCCCAGCCATTGCTGGAATTTCTGAGTGTCTTGAAATATTCTTGGTGTTTTGAAAATGGTGCTGAATTGTTTTCCTTGCAACAGATTTAACAAGTGAAGAACGGAGCTTTTTTTTTTCCTGTCATTTTTAGACATAATCTTGCCATCGTGTTTAAAAGAAAGATAAACAAAATGTCAAGAACACTTACAAAAGAACACTAAAACAGAGAGGCAAAGTGTGGCAGGACACAGAATGCATGGATATTGTTATACAGATTGCGGCCCCTGCTCCAGTGGCTGATACAGTGGTACTGAGTTTTCTCTCATGCAATGACTGATATCGAACTCATTTCAAATAGCCCCAACAGGGCAGAAGCAGAAAAGGAGCACCTCTCTTTTTTTCCTCTGCCACATGCGGTAAGACATAGAGCCCTTCTCAGTACCACAGTCATCTGTTTGCAGAGAGGTTAAGAATGTGAGTGGGAGAATAAATGCTGAGCATCCCAAATTACCTTGTTCTCTGGGAGACTTCATCAAAACCCAACAGAATCTGTATGAATACTTCAAAATCTGCCTGTTCTAAGCACCCACAGATGTTTTCTCTTGGCACAGATAATAAGGATCTAGGATTAAATGTTACCATTTAATAATTAATACCATTCAAACTCTGTCCCTTCTGTTGAAAGTTGGCACTAGGGCATAACTGCTGATGTGCTGACATCCTGGGACACCATGCCTGCTGATTTCCATGTTATTGTAACATTATATTCAGGATAAAAGTACTTTAATTTCCCAAGATGTAATAATTGTAGTTTTCATAAACCAGACCGTATGTTGGATTCTGTTCACAAATCTGCAGTTTGTAATACTTATATATGCTGCTGCTGCTGCTAAGTTGCTTCAGTCGTGTCTGACTCTGTGCGACCCCATTGATGGCAGGCCACCAGGCTCCCCCGTCCCTAGGATTCTCAAGGCAAGAACACTGGAGTGGGTTGCCATTGCCCTCTCCAATGCATGAAAGTGAAAAGTGAAAGCGAAGTCACTCAGTCATGTCCGACTCTTGCGACCCCATGGACTGCAGCCCACCAGGCTCCTCCATCCATGGGATTTTCCAGGCAAGAGTACTGGAGTGGATTGCCATTGCCTTCTCCATACTTATATATAAAAATTGGCAATTGATTTCCTTCAAAGAAATTAAGGGTGTAGATTCTCTAACATCCTTCTGAATATTTCAATTATGAAATCTCTATGCTTTTTTCATGCATATAAGAGCACAGTACACAGAATTATATAAGACAATGTCTGTTTCTGAACTTGGAATTATCTTCCTCTTCCTTTAAATCACACTACACATCTAGAAAATGATAACATTTGGGAAATCTGAGTAAGAGGTATCCAGGTAATCTCTGTAGTATTCTCTCTCAACTCTCCTATAATTCTGAAATTATGTCCGTGAAATAGTCAAAAAAAAAAAAAACAAACAAACAAAAAACTGGAACTATATCTGAACTAGCTTGACACACTCCTTTTAAATAAGCTGAATCTTCTGTTTTATCTCCAAAGGGAGTAACTGAAGTAAATCCATTCTTTTGTATACAGAAAACATTTAGATTAAAGGTTCTACCCTAGTACCTATAGAAACATGAAATAACAGATATGTTTGGTGTATAACTAACAAGGTCACAGGCTGTTCAGCTGCTGGAGCAAATTCGATTAAGACCATGATAATCTTCTGAAAGATTGTAATTTATCTCCATTTGAAGGGCATTATCTTAGTTCTCCAGCTATCACAGGGAGCAAGGTTAACAAATATTCAGTGATGAATTTTTGAAAGCTGTAGTCAGATCTTGTTCTCTTAAACCCTTCTAAAGGGCTGTCAAAAGGCAGTGAAATAAAAATTGTCAGATCTGTACACAGACGTACTTAATGGCTGTTATCTGAGAAAGTGGTTTATGACTCATACAGTCACTACCTTTACTTAAGCAATTTCTCGTTTGCCTTATATCGAAGACAATCTGTTCCCATTGCTCACGTGGGAGAGATTACCACAAAAGGCTCTTGTTTACTTCAAATAAGAAGCTAGAGACATAAAATCCACCCAGAGGGGATCTGTACTTTCAAAATAGTCTCATAAGTTTGCTAAGGGTCAGCATTACCAAGAATCTTCTCACTAAATATACTTTACTTTAAATACGGATTTTGGAGCCTATAAATGGCTTTGAAAATTTCAAGTGAGTTAAGAAGAATAGGAGGAAGAACAAAAATCATTGAGCATCACCTATGTGCTAGAGGCCCTGCTTGGTAAACAGGTTATTCTCATTGAATTTTCACAACAACCCCACAAACTTTGTCCTCTTTACATCTTACAGATTCGCACATCTAAGCATGGAGAGAGAAAGTTCACAGCACTTGTTCACAAGTAAGTCACTGGGAACTGAATCAGGAAAAGATTCACTGAAAGTTCATATCTTTCTACTATATTCATGCCTACAACTCTTTTTCAAATGTTTTGCATACTTTCTGCCTGGTCATGTGCCCAAGTGATTGATTTTTTTCCCCTTCTATGTTGGGGCCAGTTTCTTTGAGGTGGAATATTGCTATGATGTAGACTTGGAAAAGGCATGAAAACCCTCAGTTATACAGAGTAATATAGCCTCACATACTTTCAAGAAGGAGAAAGTGGGATAGGGCAGGCACAGGGAGGAAGAACTGCTAAGCCCTCCCCAGTGTCTCATTTATTTAGAATACATTGTAACATCAGGGCTCATTCTAACGGAGAAGAACAAACCTGACTCCATATTGGATCTAGGCCCTTAGCACTAACCTTTGTGTGCTGCTATCTGTGCTTAGTCATGCTGACTCTGTATTTTTTGTAAAAGACTGTTGCCTACACCCTGAAATGTACAGGGATAGTCCATTCTCAAGGCTCTCACTTCAAAGGTATAACACTTTTCCATTTTTATAGTGATTAAAAAGTTGCAGAACACAAAATAACAATTGTCTTCTTGGAGGAATATAGGAACATTATGACCAGATCACCAGACCACCTGACCTGCCTCTTGAGAAATCTGTATGCAGGTCAGGAAGCAACAATTAGAACTGGAACAGACTCTTCAGTCTCTTCCTAACACCACTGGGTCTTTTTCTTTTTTTCCATTGTCCTCCCCTCTGGCAACTTTATTCTTGCAAAGCCATGGCAGGACATCTTTAAATTAATGTTTTACATAGAAAACACTAAAAGGAAAATCTCCACCTTCACTAGTGACTAAGTATTGAGAACCTGTGTTCTCAGTCCTCCATATTACAGTCTTTGTTTTCTGGGATGATAGCATTCGATATATTTGAATTGTTGACATATTGAAAATAAAGTTTAAGATATATTCATATATATATGTTATAGGGTATGATAATAGCAGTTTAGAATATGGAACTCAAGAGACAACTATTATATATATATATAGTATAGCATATACTATTTATATAATATGAAAATGAAAGTCACTCATTTGTGTCCAAATCTGTGACCCATGGACTACACAGTCCATGGAATTCTCCAGGCCAGAATATTGGAGTGGGTAGCCTTTCCCTTCCCCAGGGGATCTTCCCAACCAAGGGATCGAACCCAGGGATCAAACCCAGGTCTCCCACATTGCAGGCAGATTCTTTACCTGCTGAGCATAAGGGAAGCCCAAGAATACTGGAGTGGGTAGCCTATCCTTTCTCCAGTGGATCTTCCCTACTCAGGAATCGAACCAGGGTCTCTTGAATTGCAGGCGGATTCTTTACCTACTGAGCTATCAGGGAAACCCATTTATATAATATACATACAGTATATTATCTTTTTCTTGAAACTTATCCAAATTCACATACTATAAAACAAAACATTAAGACAATCAGGGAAATCTGAACACTGGATATTTGATGAAAATTTTTTTTAGGTGCCATACTGGTATTGTAGTTTTTCTTAAGTATCTTTTAGGGATACTAAAATACTTTTGGATGAAATGATAAACTGGGATTTGCTTCAAAATAATCTGGGGGCAGAGGTGAGTGAAGAGCCTCATCCTCATAGAGGAAACAGGATCACTACACTCTACTTCATCTTTATGCTAAAATTTCCTACAATATAAAGTAAGAGAGACAGACATATCTCCTCGGACACCAGTTGCTTGAGTGAGACGAGTCCAGGTCTCACTCCCAAACTCCCCGGCCTTCTGTAGGGAAACGGCGGCCAAACGTCCCAGGCCCCGGTTCTGAGCACCTCGGCAAGAGGGGCCGTCTGCCCCTGGGAGCGGCACTGCCGGTTTCAGCTGGCTCGTGGGGAGAGATGAAGGACGCCCGAGTGAAAGGACATGCGTCCCCGCACACACAGGCGGAGGGGCAGCACGGAGGCTACCGTCCACAGGGAAGCAGGAGGGGCCGCTCACCCTCAGATGCCATGTCCTCTCGGTGTTGCAGGCCTGCTGGACGGGGTTCAAGGAACTCAGCGCCACGAAGCTTCCCCGGGGACGCGCCCGGGTGCGGCAGCGCTCAGGCTCCAGGCTCATCTCAGCCTCCGGAGCCTGGCGTACTCTCTGTGATCAGCCCCCCGAGACTCGGCTCTCTGTACTGCCCCCACTCCCGCTTCTCACTGCAGGAGAGCACAGAAGATGGGAACGAAGAAGGTAAATTCAAACTGAGGTGACGTAGGAGTAACACAAACATTTAACGCTTCCCCAGCCTTGGCTAAGAGTAGGAGGCAACAGTGCCTGGGTGGAAGAAAGAGGATGACAATCGCTCACGGAAACAAGCCAAAAACCGGGGCCCTGGGGACTGCCTGGCCTTTGGAATCCAAAATATGATTATTTGTGTCACAAGTATATGTCTTGGGAATGTGGCTGCTTGTATGTTATTTCCTTTTCATTTCAGCTCAATATCAGCTTCCCCCAGTATCACTTTTTATTAAATACCTGTGTCAAACATGTTATCTCAGTTAATCTTTCCCCAAAGGCTATCTGAAGAAAAAAACATCACCTGAGGAAGGTGCTATCAGCCTCATATTATAGATATAGAAATTGAGGCTGAAAAGTTAAGCAACTTCCCTGAGTTCATACAGCTTGTAAGTGGAACAGCTGGGACACAAGCCTTATATTAACTTCATTAAGTTGTCTCTTAATGACCTGCCTCTTGAGAAATCTGTATGCAGGTCAGGAAGCAACAGTTAGAACTGGACATGGAACAACAGACTGGTTCCAAATAGGAAAAGGAGTACGTCAGGGCTGTATATTGTCACCCTGCTTCTTTAACTTCTATGCAGAGTACATCATGAGAAACGCTGGACTGGAAGAAACACAAGCTGGAATCAAGGTTGCCGGGAGAAATATCAATAACCTCAGATATGCAGATGACACCACCCTTATGGCAGAAAGTGAAGAGGAACTAAAAAGCCTCTTGATGAAAGTGAAAGAAGAGAGTGAAAAAGTTGGCTTAAAGCTCAACATTCAGAAAACGAAGATCATGGCATCTGGTCCCATCACTTCATGGGAAATAGATGGGGAGACAGTGGAAACAGTGTCAGACTTTATTTTTCTGGGCTCCACAATCACTGCAGATGGTGACTGCAGCCATGAAATTAAAAGACGCTTACTCCTTGGAAGAAAAGTTATGACCAACCTAGACAGCATATTGAAAAGCAGAGACATTATTTTGCCGACTAAGGTCCATCTAGTCAAGGCTATGGTTTTTCCAGTAGTCATGTGTGGATGTGAGAGGTGGACTGTGAGGAAGGCTGAGTGCCGAAGAATTGATGCTTTTGAACTGTGATGTTGGAGAAGACTCTTGAGAGTCCCTTGGACTGCAAGGAGATCCAACCAGTCCATTCTGAAGGAGATCAACCCTGGGATTTCTTTGGAAGGAATGATGCTAAAGCTGAAACTCCAGTACACTGGCCACCTCATGCGAAGAGTTGACTCATTGGAAAAGACTCTGATGCTGGGAGGGATTGGGGGCAGGAGGAGAAAGGGACGACAGAGGATGAGATGGCTGGATGGCATCACTGACTCGATGGACGTGAGTCTGAGTGAACTCCGGGAGTTGGTGATGGACAGGGAGGCCTGGCATGCTGCGATTCATGGGGTCGCAAAGAGTCAGACACGACTGAGCAACTGAACTGAACTGAAGTTGTCTCTACCTTGGGGAAGGTAATGTTGACCCTGGAAATCTGCCCAAGGTCCTCAAAAAGAGAGGGGCTCCTAGGAGACAAACTTGAGACTGTATTCTCCTATCACAGCTCTAGGCAGTTCTAGGTTTAGATGGATCAGAGGAGGCTGTTGCCATGCTCTGCACCATCCTTGGTACACCAAGTGCCTCACAAAGCCTCCCTACCCACCATCACATCCTATCCCAGGTCCCAGAAGTCTCTTGGGATCCATGAGCAGCTCCCATTATCACCTGCAGACAACCATGCTTGCTTCAGCCATCTGCCAATCCCCTGGCCACCCAGCTCGAACCTCTGAGTATCAGGACACAGCGGCGCACACACACTGCTCTCCCCTTTCTCACCACCACAAACCAGTTTCTTTTCCCTCTCTGCCATCAGTAGAGGGAGCTCTGGCCAGTTCACCAGGCATCTCAGAATCGATGCCACTTTCTTTCTGAACTCAAGCCCATTGACCTCAGCCACCAGAAACTATCAGCACTCTCTCTCTCCCGCTTGGCCCTGTGACACCTGCTCTGGGGCCTCTTGTCCAGCGGGTGACCCCGGGCCTCTGCTGTGGGTTAACTGCCCAGGGCTCCGCCCTCTTCCTGCCCTGGCCTCTCTCCTCAGGTGATTTGCAGCTTCACCTGATCCCCGGGCCTCCGCCTTGATCAAGTCCTATTGGCCAGTGCCTTTCTGTTCGCCTCGCCACTTCGGGACCTACATGTGATGCCAGGCAGCAGGGCGTGGGATCTGGTTTTTTTGGTGGTCAGCTAATACAATCCCAGCAAGTGACGGGGAGCAAACCCCTAACAGGGCAAGCCTGGAGCAACAAAGATAGGAGACAGAGCAGAGAGGAGGCTGAGCTGGCTCTCCACCTCCCCATCAGCCCAAACATAGTGTTTCTGCATCGTCTGTCCAGAGACCACACATGGACAAGAGGCCAGTTGTGTACTGGTGAAGCACTCGTTAAAACACACTTGTGCTCCCTTCGCCTTCCCTGCCTAGCTTTCCTCAACCTCATTTCTTGGGTAGTGGATCTATCAATAAAGCACCAGCGCTCCAGCTCTGCCTCAGGTTCAGTGTTCTAAGTAACCTGAATTAAAACAATACACCTCATCCCAGTCATGCCTTCAGCCACTGCCACACTCCCACCTCATTCCCCAGACTGCATCTGCAATCCAGACTTCTCTGCTGAGCTGGATCCAACCACAATGGACATCTCTACTGGGACACTCTCGCAGGCACCTCAAACCCATTTCTAAAATGAAAGCGCAGTGCTCCTTCACGAGCATGTGCCCGTCTCCTGTGTTTTGGGGGAGGCAGAGATGAAAGACACTTTAAAAGAACTCTCAGTCTGGCTAAAGGGGGAGACAGATGGGCTAACTCACAACTAGTATGAAAGAGAAGCTTACTGGCATAAAGGAATGCCAAAAGGATCGTGTACTAAAAAAGAGGAGGCCTCTGTGTGCCACCCTTGCATGCAGTAACTCTTTCAGCCTTCACCACAGCCCTGTACGGTATTGTTATTTCTATTTTGCAGTTGAGAAAGCAGACCAAGAGATGAGAAATCTTGACAGTGTCACAAAACAACTAAATCCAAGCACACCTGGAAAAAAAAAAAAAAAAGGTTCTGGTTTTTTGCTGCTCCAGAAGAGGAGCACCTAAGAGGTTACTGGGATTGGTGTTTTTCTAAGGTAGCAAAGCCAGAACTGTCTTAATAAATGACCAGGATGTCAGCTAAGATGGGGTGGGGTGGGGGCAGAGAGGTAGGAAGAAAGAAAAGAGGTAACTGGCATTCTGGGCAGTGGGAAGAGGCCTGAGAATCACAGGTTGGCAGAGCAACTGCAGGGCACTAATGCTAGACCCTAAGGCACCAAAGAGGCTGGAGAGGTGGGCAGGGTCCAAAGCACGGATGCGCCATCCCAGTGAATCTAAACTTTAACCTCTATAGACACTTGGAGGAACCATTTCAGGATTTAAACGGAGAATGACATGGCCCGGGGTGTCTTTTGGAAAGGTGTCCCTCAGGCGTCTGAGAACTGAGTGAGAGGCAGTGGAGGTGGGATAGCCATTCTAAAGACTGCTGAAATGCCCACAGCAAGCAATTACACACCAAGTTAGCCGTAAAGGGGGTGGGGACAAGTGAGCAGATCTGAGACAGTAATGAAGCAAAAACTGAACTGAGTAACTAAACCAGCTCAGGAGGGTGGGAAAGACCTCAGACACCCTGGTGTGTGCCTTGTACACAGGACACGGAGATCATTTCCATTTTAGAGACAGGTACACAGGTACACACAGGCAACTGAATGAGTCTAAGTGTGGCATTCGGAGAGCAGTAACGGTGAGAAACCACCTCCAAGGAAAAAGGACAGAACAAGAAAGACTTGCCCTCTTCTCGTGCTCCCAGGAGTTGCCTAGTCTTGGCTCTTGGAATCTTAGCCACCAAGGGGAAGGCAGTTCAGCCAATTAGGTAGACAGGACAGAACACAATCCAATCCCTGGGAAAAAACAGTGTGGTCTGCAACTTCCTCAGCACTAGAGCAGCCCAGTGTGGAGAGGTGAGGCAAAAACTCTGTGATACCAAAACACAGCCACCCTTTTCAACCAGTTCTAGAAGAACTAAGCCCAAACACCCTAAGGTATCCCTTGTATATAAAGAATTATACTTGATGCATCCACAATGGTATCACCTATGTGTAATTGTTGAGAGTACTGAGGAAAGTCACACAAATCATTTTCTCTTGAACCCCAGTTGAAAGAAGCTAAGGTACAGAGCAGGTATCAAACACTGTATTCCACTGGCCTCCCCAGAGGGTGCGCGACTGGGGACGTGCCCACCTGAAGCCCCCAATCCCGTTCGATCCTTCCCCACGAGGCAGAGGGTGTGACACAGCTGGGGCTGCTCCTAGGCACCAAGGGGCCTCCATCCATCTGGGTCAGAGGTGTCCGGCAGCCTGGGCAGGGTGTCTCCAAGGAGGGAATAGAGAGTGGGAGGGAATTCCCTGGCAGTCCAATGGCTAGGGGGCTGTGCTCCCACTACAGGCACTGCGGCTGTGCAGCACAGCCGGAAAAAAAAAGAGTGAGTATCAAGAAACTGAACTAAACTGGGGCTAAGCTCTAAAATGCCGAGGCGCTGCTCATTGGCCTAACGGGCCCCAAATCTGAGCCAAAGCCCGTGCGTGCTAAGTCTCTTCAGTCCGACTCTATAAAACCCTACAGACTATAGCTTGCCAGGTTCCTCTGTCCATGGGGATTCTCCAGGCAAGAATACTGGAGTGGGTAGCCATGCCCTCCTCCAGGGCATCTTCCCGACCCAGGGATCGAACCCACGTCTCTTACATCTCCATCATTGGCATGTGGCTTCTTTACCACTAGCACCACCTGAGCCAAAGCCCAGAAATGTGCAAACTTTTTCAAAGGAACTCCCCAGGTGATCTTAATTTGTAGTGGGCCTTGGGAGCAGCTTTAGTAATGTCTATTCTTTCTTACCAGTCTATGACTTTGGCTTCCATTGCTTAGTAAATGTTCCCTCTGAGAGGCCTCAGATCTTACAGGGAGGCTGCCAGTGCCTCAGGAAGTTGGCTGGAGTGGCCATCATACCATTAGCCAAGCTCCGAACACTGCTGCCCTGAAGAGCAGTGAAAGATCCAGAGAACAGAGGCAGGGCTTCAGAGGCAACACACTCCCCACCCTCCTAATCCCACTAAATGAACTCAGGAGCCAAGCCCTTGGTCGAGCCCTTTCCCCCTGCTCAGAGAAACTTAACTGCACACAAATGTGAGGGACAGACCACTCCACTGGTCACGAAAGAGGGAGATCTTCAAATGTGGCACAGCCAGAGCCTTCTTAGCATCCCTTCTCCTCCACTCCTGCTGAGTCAAGTGGCCCAATTCCCACTCCCAACATCACACAGACAACACGGAAGCAGAAGTGGCTTTAATCAAGGAGTGAAGTCCTCAGTCGGAGAGACCTCATTCAACCTTTGGTTGTGGGGTCTCAACCTACCTACCCCCTAGAGCCCCTGAAGCTCCTCAGGAAGAAGGGAGCAACTGAACAGCGAACTCTGGCAGAGGCCAGGGAAGGGAAACAGGGGAACCCAGGTCAAGGGGCCGGGCCAGGGCGCCAAAGGTGGGCGTGGAGCCGAGTGGGGCAGGAACAGCTTACACATGCAGTTCTCCCGGGGGGCTGCCTGGTGGCTAGGCATCAGGAGCAGCAGCTCCAGGAGGGCTGCAGGCAGGAGCGGACAGTGAGGGAAGAAGCATTTAGGAGATGAGGCGGTCGTGGAGCTGGTGCAGCTGCTCCTGGGTGAGCACCAGCCGGTGTCGCTGCCCAAGGCCAGCCGCACACGAGAAGGTCACTTTGCCCATGTACACAGTGTCATCCTGCTGCTCCTCCTTGGCCTGGGAATTGGGAAGGGACAGAGGCCGCAAGGTCAGGGGCTCACTCGAGTGTGTGCCACTGCCAAGGTCCCTGAGCAAAGAGACCCTGGGAGATGGGGGCTTTGAGGCTCCTAGGCTATAATGACCAACTTTCCAAATCAGAGTTGAGGCACACAGCCTGACAAGGGAGTTTTGAGTCTCTCCTGGTGCCAGAAATCACAGATGATGTTTAACTGCTAAAATACCAGAATTTCGGAAAGCATTGCAAGCACTGTTACGTTCCTTGCAAGTTAAGACTTGGCCAGATGACTCAAGGAGTTCAGTTGTTGGATCTGAGACCTCCAGAAGCCTCTTCAAATTCTGGAGGAGAGGGCAAGGACTCATCTGAGCCTTCACTGCCCACCCCCTCCCCATGCTCTCTCTTACCCTGAGGAAGGCTGATGAAGGAAAGGTGGCAAAGTCAGTGGGGACCGTGGCTCCAGGGCGCTGAGATACAGTCTCCTTAAGAACCTCATCCTGGCAGATGGGGAAACAGGAGTCATTTAGGGGACCCTCCACAGGTTAGCCCAGTATCTCCCTGGCTTCACAGGAATACTAATACCAAGGACAGGGACCCAGTTCTCTTTTATCACCATACCTTTGCTCTCAACTCCAATCCCATCGCTACCCAACACCCTGACTTTATAGATACTTAACCTTCAGGGTTCATCTCAGATTCTGTAACTTCTGGGAAGCCATTCTCAACCATTCTACTCTGCAGTGATCTCAGCTCTGACAAGAGAGCTGCACTGCACTGAAGATGATCCTAGCTCAACCCGTTTTGTTGCTAAGAGTCTCTCTTCTATTGAGAGAATCTGTTTGGGAGTGAACTCCCAAGGCAGGAACCCTGTCTTCCCTCCCACCTCCTTTGCAACGTGTCACCTAGTACAGGGCTGGACCTCTAGGAACCCCGGCGGTCCTGGTAGAAATGACCATGCTAGGGCCTCCAGCACAGAATGCTCTGAGGTGTGCACTCCTGGGGAGGAAAGGCAGGTCTAAACTAACCTTGAGCTTCTCAATGGTGTCGCTTAGGGACTTGAGCTGAGCCACCTGCTCCAGGAGCTGGGCCGACGGGCTCTTGGCAGCTGTGGGCAGAGAAGGCTAGTGAGGGCCGCCAAGGTGCAGGCAGGCGCTTGACTAGTGACTCTTCATCCAGTCCAGCTGCCTGCCTCAAGCAAACTGAACACTGAGACCAAAGAACAGGGCTAGGAAGAGCCTCTCTAGTGTGGGAAGTGCCTGGGCAGGGACTACATCCCTGAGGCAAGGGGAGGCGCTGAGGTTTTTGTCTCAGGAGTGGGCAGGTCCATACCAGGGTTGGAGCGAGTGATGTCTACTACGTGCGTGCGTGCGCTCAACTGATTCAATGTCTCCAGCAGCTGGTTGGTCTTACGATACAGCGCTCCAGCAGCAAGCTCGCTGCCAGGGCCCTCGTGGGGCGGGAGAGAGAGCTTGGCCACGTGCAGAGGGGGCAAGGCTGCTAAGGATGCCTTCATCTGGGCTCCCTGTGAGCAAAGAGGGAAGAAGAGCAGTGTAAGAAGTGACGGACAGCCCTCCCGTCTATCATCCGTGAGGCAGTTACCCTCTCTGTGACCTCCTCACCTTGAGGGTGCTGTTCTCGTGCTGGAGCCGGGAGATGTGCAGCCTCATGGCAGAGATCTGCTGAAGCAGCAGTGGCGAGTCCTTCACCAGCCCTGGGCCTGGCACAGGCCCGGGAGCCTGCCCAGGGGCACCTGCTATGGGACCACAGCACATGTCACGAGCCCCAGGTGGAAGGTTGGAGATGGGCTCCCCCTTCCTCATCCCCTGCTGCCTCCAGTCTTGACTGCTCCCAAGGGGGCAGTCTCGTCCTGCTCCCCCAGCCCCAATTCCCACCAACCCTGTTCACCCCCCAGCAGGTTGGCTCTCTACCTCGCTGTTGTTCTTCTGCGCTCAGGACAGCCCACGGGGGAGCGGGAAAAGAGGAGAGAGGAATTAGATGGTATGGTGGTGAGGGGCACACACCAGAAGAATCCTGGTCATGCAGGAAAACATTTTTCCTCATCACCATACCTTCTCTAACAAAATCCTGCCTTTACGTTCGAGGAAAGAGCAAATGTGTGTGAAAGAAAGATAGAAAAGGGCAGTCAGGCCACAATACAAGCTGCAACACATGAGGGAGAGTGGCAGCGGCAGCGAGCGCTGGAGCAAACACTTGAGGCATGAGGCTGTCCCTGCCCTACACTCCATCCCCCAGAAGGGCAGATGGACCGCTCCTGAGACCCTGATGCGTCCGCACCCTTAGTGCTCCCCCTGAGCATGAAGACACACACTCGTTTCTTCAGGTTCCCTATTGCTCTGAGACAAAAGTCACCCTTTCTTGGTGCAAAGTTTCAGAAATTAAAAACCGATATTTGGGGCTTCCCTGGTGGCTCAGTGACAAAGAATCTACCTGCCAATGCAGGAGACATGGGTTCGATCCCTGGTCCAGGTGCAGGAAAAGAGGAGAGAGGAATTAGATGGTATGGTGGTGAGGGGCACACACCAGAAGAATCCTGGTCATGCAGGAAAACATTTTTCCTCATCACCATACCTTCTCTAACAAAATCCTGCCTTTACGTTCGAGGAAAGAGCAAATGTGTGTGAAAGAAAGATAGAAAAGGGCAGTCAGGCCACAATACAAGCTGCAACACATGAGCGAGAGTGGCAGCGGAGCGAGCGCTGGAGCAAACACTTGAGGCACGAGGCTGTCCCCGCCCTACACTCCATCCCCCAGAAGGGCAGATGGACCGCTCCTGAGACCCTGATGCGTCCGCACCCTTAGTGCTCCCCCTGAGCATGAAGACACACACTCGTTTCTTCAGGTTCCCTATTGCTCTGAGACAAAAGTCACCCTTTCTTGGTGCAAAGTTTCAGAAATTAAAAACCGATATTTGGGGCTTCCCTGGTGGCTCAGTGACAAAGAATCCACCTGCCAATGCAGGAGACATGGGTTCGATCCCTGGTCCAGGAAGATCCCACGTGCTGCAGAGCAGCTAAGCCCATGGGCCACGACAACTGGTCTGTGCTCTGTAGCCTGCGAAATGCAACTACTGAGCCCACGTGTTGCAACAGTGAAGCCCGCGTGCCCTAGAGCCCACGCTGCACAAGAGAAGCCACTGCAATGAGAAGCCTGTGCACTGCAACGAGAAGTAGCTCCCGCTCACTAGAGAGAGTCTGCGCAGCAACAAAGACCCAGCACAGCTGAAAACAGATAAATAAGTAGAATTATTAAATTAAAAAAAAAAAAAGAATGAACCAGTATTTGTTTAAAGAGCCTATGCTAGGATTCCCTTGGTGGTCCAGTGGTTGAGAATCGGCCTTCCAATGCAGGAAATGCATGTTTAATTCCTTGTCAAACAACAAACATCCTGCATGCTGCAAGGCTACTGAACCTACACACCGCAACTAGAGGAGCCTATCGCACAAAGACCTAGTGCAACTGAAAAAAAAAAAAAGCCTACGCTAAAACAACTCAGTATGGTAATTCTGCCCCATTCCAAAAAACACGGAACCATCTGACTCACGGGAGTCTAAAGACAAGAAGCTACCTGGTGACTTCTCAGAGTCAAGCAGCACCAGTGATGCGGGCTTTGGCGAGGACAAGACCCTAGGTGAGGCCAACTGACAAGACAAGCACTGCAGGGGAGTTCTAGAGGTCCTGCAGGTTTAATTCCATTTCAAGGAGTTTGTCTTTGGAGGTGAGAAGGGGAAGTAGGAAACTAAAGAGCGAACAAAAAACATACTACATAGTGGATGAGAACCAAGACAGCAGTGGTCACCTCCTTGTCAGGAAACTGGGGAGGCTAGGCCTGGACGCCAGAAAAACTCCAGGTAAGAAGCCCTGACCACACTAAGAGAGCAGGCAAAGGTCAGAACATAGCCCCGAGTGGAAGTGGGAGAACTCAGCACTGGAAGAGAGGACCATACTACAGGGTGGAGCAAGTGAACTGTGGAGAAAATGCAGTGCCCCCCAGAGGAAGAGCCAAGAGCAGCACCAGGCGCCACTGGGCACCACAACAGATGCCCCGTGCTGCTGCAGGCTGACGGCCTCCTGGAGCACAGGGTGGGGACAGAAAGGCCAGACGGCAGACCCAGGAGGGAGGGCTACTGGAACTCTGAGTTTCACTGACACCTTGGTGAGGCCCCACGGCCCCACCTTGGCCAAAGGAACTCTGCACACATCTTCAGAAGAAGTAAGAACTTGGTGAAAGGTGCCACAGAGTGAAACCGGGCAAGCGTGTTCCTGGCTCAACATCCAGCTGTGGGCAGCGCAGGGCAGGGGAGAAAAGTCAAACGGAGACCAAGGACAGGAGCAGGGACATTCAATCTCCTCTGGGCTGCTGCTGCCTGCTCCACGGCACTCACCCCCAGCAATGCCAGAGACCAGGGTGGCAATACCCGAGGGCGGGGGTCCCCGGAGCCCCTCAATCGTGCGCTTGGACTGGCTGTTCAGTCGCTGCTTTAACTCTGCCTTCTCTGCCTCCAGCTGGTCGATGTCGGCCTGAAGTGCATCCATGGTCTCCTCAAACTCTCTGTGAAAGAGAACCTGGGCTTGGGCAGTGTCCCCTCCCCAACGGCCCCGCCCCCATTTCTGTCCCGACAGGTCCTGAGGGCAGCCCTGCTGGCCAGGAGCCAGGGGCAGCAGAGGCCCAGATCAGGACAAGACAATGGTGCTGTCAGCTGGGAAGGAGATGGCCTCTGTCCCCCTGGGGAGGTCACTCCAAGAGGGCCTGGGTTAGGAGGCAGGGAGCTGCTCGCAGGAGGGAGGGTGGAGTGACCAGGGGCCGGGGAGGTGCCTGACTTCTCCTTCTTCCGCAGCAGCGCCTGGGTCTCCTCCAGCCGAGTCTGGACTTTCTCAATGCGCTCATCTGCATCCTTGGCAGCACTGTCCAGCTTCTTCTCCAGGAGGCTCAGCCGCACATTGGCCTCACTGAGCTCTTCCCCCTGGACGAGGATGGAGTGTGTCCAGTTTACACTTCCCATGACCGCCCCCAACCTGAGACCTGGGACAGACCATGAGATAGCAAGCTGCCACAAGAATTCCCACTGATCACAGGTGCCAGGTCTTCCCCTCAGTCCTCAACCCCTCTCAGTTACAATCAACACTCACTGCCTCCCTGTGCCCCCCGCTATTTCCTGGCCTTTCAGATCCTGAGCCTCCCCTAGTCTCACCTTGATCTTCAGTGACTTCTTCAGCTCTTTAATAACTGTCTCTCGATCCTCAAGCTTCAAACCCAGGCCTTCAGCATCCATGATCTCTGCACGAAGAGCTGCAGCCCGCAGCTCAACTGGGGGAGGCTAATGGGCAGAGTGAGGGGCAGAGGGCAGGGTTATCAAGGCTCTCCTTTCAGAGGGATCCAGTCAAACAGAAAATCTGCCTCCTTGCCTTTTAAGCAAGAGGAAGGTGCTCCTCAAATTCCTGCCTCCCAGCCCTCCCACACTGAGCAGCAGCTCCCCAAGTCCTGCTCCTCCTGGCTCCTGCAGTTCCCTCCAAGGAGCTACCCACCTTGCTAGGGGGCCGCTCGGCATCGTACTCTCCCTCCTGCATGGCTGTGGCCAACTTGTTCATAGTGCTGATGAGGAGGCTGCATGACTGGCGCAGACACTCATAGGGGTTGCTGGAGGGGGTCCCGTAGATCTGCAGGTGTCAACGGCAGTAGTGAAAACCCCACATTGGCCACCTGTCTCTCCCATCACCACCTTCTGCCCAGCCAAGCCAGCCCACCTGCTCGCTTGCTTGAACGCCAGCTCCTCCAGGGCAGCCACAGGCAGCCCCTCATTCTCTGCCAGTGGGGCAATGAGCTGGGCAGCAGCTGCTGCCACCTCCTGCAGCACCGCCACCACCCACGTCAAGTGCTTTCTGCAGTCGAGGAGCGTGTCGGACACCTGTGCAATGGGCCGGAGTCAGGAGCCCACTCTGGGCTCAAAACCACAGCGCCCAGCTACCTCAGAACCATTCCTGCCCCCTGACCGGATCCAGGTCTCGACATGCTGCGCCCCTCCTGGTTCTGCTCAGTTTCCTTCCCGTCCCCCTGCACAGCTCTACACCTGTGGTCCAAAGGCCAGTGCAGCCGGGATCCCAGGTGCATCCGTCCCTGGCATCCGCCGCCGGATCTTCTTGCAGAACTGCCGGGTATCACTGCACGAAGTTTCCAGGTCCCGGAGCAGGAGGGCAATATCTGAAGCCTCCTGCCCACCCTACTCAGAACAAGAGAAAGACGGGCAGCCAAGTCAGAATTAGGGCTGGGGGTGAGGTGGGGACTCCGAAGAAAGAGGAACTCCAACAGATCTGGTTGTGCTCTCACCTGCAAGAAGGCCCGTAGCCGTCCCACCTCCACACTCATGCAGTCCAGAGCACTCTGGGTAAACTGTGAAGACAGAAGCAGGTGGCTGTCAGCCTCTAACGGGGCCCTTCTGCCCCATTAACATCTCTAAAAGAAGTCTCCACCCTTTGCTGACCCCATCCATAAGTGAGCTCTCTGGCTTCCCTGATCTGGCCTTAGTGACCCTGTTCCAGTCTTATGTGACACCCTTTGAGGGTGTGATCTGATGTCTTTCAGTTCCGATCTCTATAAGGGGCTCAACCATTGGCCCAAACACCTCACCTTAATGTGGTCAGCCAGCTGCATGGTACTGTCCTCAGGTTGTTCAGCAAGGTGGATGCTGTATAGATGCTGAGGAAGGATGACAAATGAACAGTCTTTAGGCCTTGGAAGAACACAGAATTCTTCCCAAACTTCAGTTTGAGCCCCCGTTATTTGGGGCTCCAGAGGTATGAAAGAACCCCAAACCCTCAAGGAGCTGCATCCTAAGGGGAGTTCATCTAAGAGTTTCACGCCTTCAGCCTGGGACACACCACCTTGGCTACACTGGCAACAGCCCCAGAAGAAACCCTCCCTCCTCCTGTGCCAAGCCTCAATTCTCGCCCCAGACCTGGTAGTACTTGATGGCCTTGGTGAGAGGCTCTACATTGACAGTCTCATCCAGCTGATCCTTGTGCAGCAGCTCAATGAGGAAGTCCAAGGAGCGTTCGTGGGCACTCATCTCAGGGTAGAGGCTGCCCACCTTCTTATACACATCCACACTGCACTGAGACAGGGCACTGGAGACCAGAGGAGGGCCCTGTGAGGCCAGCGTCTACAAGGCAACTTCAGTTCCAGCCAATCTGGGACCCATGGCCCTGCCGTGGAGGAGGGGATCACTTACTGCTCGTAACGATGGAGTGTGGCCTGCAGCAAACTCAGTGAATACACCAGCCCGGCAGCAAAGCTGAGCTGCTCCCCTGCAGCGCCTCGAAGTCCTGGCCGCTCTGAACAGCTCTCACTTAGTTCAAACTTTTCCTGGGCCTGCTTCCGGATTAGCTCTGCCTGTGGGAAGAAGCACCAGAGACATGGGGCTCAGAGCAGAGGATGGAGAACACAGACTCAGGACTATAGAGAGCTAAGCAACTATGTGGAGGGCATAAAGACATGAGAGAGAAAGCAGAAAGAGCTCTTAGATGGGCAGAGAGTCGCACGTGGGCAAAGGGTGATGTGACTGCTGGTGCTGATGAAGATTCAGATGCGGGCTGACAGGGCAGCAGGACCATTGGGACCAGCTCCTTCCCACCTTAAAGCTGCTGCTCCCACTGCCTTTCCAACTAGAGCGTGATCCGAACAGTTATCCCCCAACAAACTCCATCTTCTGGGTCTCACCTCAAATGTTACTCCTTCACTAATAACTCACTGTCTCCATCAGCTCCCCAGCTGTGCTCTCTCCCAGACACTATCTCTACTTCACATCTGCATCTCACCTTCATAAAATGTCATCTGTAACATACACCTGTCTCTGATTCTGCATCCCTGTACTACACCATAAACCCTGAGAGCAGGACAATGACTGCCATCTTTGCTCGGCATCCCCAGTGCCTGGCTCACGGCAAGCTCAGCAGACCCCTCCTGGAAGAGTGGCTGACAGACCATACCTTGCAAATGAGTCGAGGCATGAGCAGCAGCACCAGGACGCAGTCATGGTCCCCACCTGGCCGAAGGAAACTGTCGGGCATGAAGGCTGTCAACAGGGACATGTGCCGGTTGGCCTGGGCCACCTCCATCTGCCTCAATTCCATTTCAATTGCCTGTGAGGGAGACAGGGAGGTGGGTTCTCAGCTAGGCTGCGGAGAACCTTCTAACCTCCATGCCACGCTCCAACGTGTCTCCTGCTTCTAGGACAGGCCCAGGCCAGGAGTCTTCCAAACCACCACACAAAGCACTCCCAACTCCAGGAACCTGAAGGCCAGAACCCCACAGCAGATCAGCCCATGGCCACACCCAGGCTGGGGTCTCCAACACCCACCCCTCTCCAGCTCACCCACTTTCCTGACCTTAGCATGAGCCTTAGTCTCAGCAAACTTGATCTTGAAGTCAAAAGTCTCTGGAGGTGGCTGCTGCTGCCTCTCCACAGACGCTTCCTGCTGGTTTGTCAGTGCCCGATTCACATCCTGGGAGCAAGGATGGGCGACAAGACACAGCTGAGTCACGGGGGAAGGCCTGGGGTGAACGCGGGCAGAGAGCAGTGGGAGTGCAGGCACCTGCAGGTGGGCAGTCAGCTGGCGGTACTTCTTGATGGTCTGCTGATAGTCTGCGACTGTCTCCTGGGCCGCTTCCACACGCTTCTGGGCATCCCGTACCTGAGCACCCGCCATATCTAGCTGCTCCCGCAGCTCCAGTTCCGTTTCGCGTGCATTCTCCTGCAGTTCATCGTTCATTTCATTTATTGCTTCCTGGGAGACCACAAGGTAGTTGAGGCAAAGAAAAGTCAGAGTAGGGTACTGGGCCAGGGTGGGTTCACTCACTACACACCCTACTTAAAGATCAGGGATCACGTCAATCCTTCTCACAGCAAGTCTCTTCCAAATACCCTCCATCAAGGTTGTAAGTCAGCAGTCTGCTCTTCTCTTACCAAGTCCCCCACCGTCTCCTTCAATTTGCGCACTTTCTCTTCCAGATCCAGGTTCCGGTCTGTCAGCGTCTCTACCATCTCCTCAGCCCCCAGAGCAGCATCTACCTGTGTTAGACAGAGCAAACAAGGAGGAGGGCTGAAAGGTGCCAAAACAGAGGAGACATTGGAAGGCGAGCATCACAGTGCTCTGGGCAAGCAGTTGGGCTGCTCAGACCTGCTCCTTCAGCTCATCAATGGTGCGCTCTGCCTGGCTCAGCTCCTCCTGCAGACGCTCCCGCTGCTGCCTCACAACTTCCAGCTCTTGGTTCTTCTTTTCCATGAGCTTCTGGAGTTTCACGTGCTCCTGCTTCTCTGAGGAAGAAAGATCCCGCATTCTGTGGGAAAATGGCAAGAGAGAAGGAGAAAGACCAGGTATCAAGAGTCACTCACAGATTTGGAGACAGGAGAGTGAGCCTGTCAATGAGAGGACCCTACCTCACTAGGGCATCCTTTAAGCGGGCATTCTGCTCCTCCAGCTGCTTGAGCTGATAACTGGATGCGGCACCATCTGAGCCTGGGGAAGACCATTCATACTTTCAGTCAGGGGTCCAGCCCCATCATTTGGCCCCCGGCAGCTCCTGGCCCCTTACCCTTCTCTTCGATCTCGGCTTTGAGGATTTCCAAGTCAGTAGTGAGCTCCTCCACACGCTCCCTCAGCGCCTCGGCCTCCTGCTGCAGGGACTCAGCCCGCTCTTCGGCCATCTCCTTGTCCAGAGTGGCCATCTCGATGGCGTCGGCAGTGTCGGCCATCTCCTCCATGTAGCGCTCCTTTGCCTCTAGGGCCTCCTTGGCTTCCTGAAGAGAAGCGGAGGGTTGGGGTGCGGTCAGAGACGCCTCGCGGAGCCCTTTCACAGGACAGGCCAGGCTCCAGTTCCAGCTCCCAGTGCACTTCCTCGGGCCCCGTGCCTCCCCAGACACCCTCTTCATCCCAAGTCCCACCTTCCGAGCCTCCTTGAGGCGCCGCTGCAGGTCTGCCTGCTGCTCCTGCATTTTGCTTTTCCATTCCTGCACCTGCTCCAGCTGGATCTTGTGTTTCTCCAGCTCTTTTAGTTTTGCCTTGTCTTCTGCACGTTTCAGCCGCAGGGTCTCCAGTTTCTCCTCCAGGTCCCGCACCTGGGCCCTCAGCCCCTCCTCTTCCTGCAAAGGAGAGACCCTTCAGTTCGTGCCTAGCCTCCTCGCTTTTCCCCATCAAGACTGAGCTGGGGAGGAAGGAAAGGAATGTGTTCAGACATCAGTCTAGGTCCAGGGCCAAAGCAAGTGGCATTCAAGCATCTGTGAAGAGCCCAGTCCCTATGGGGGAAGCGTGGAAGATGGGCAGTGAGGAAAGGGTGGCTTCATCAGTAATGGGATACTTATATGCTGGGACCCCACCCTTCTAATCCAAGGTTCTGGGTCTCCCCCAACCCGGGAAACTTCTAAGACCCTGTCAGGGGTCACAGGCCCCTTTGTGTCTTGGTTCCTCTTTGCTCCAAACCCAGAGCTTACCTTAGAGGGGGAAGGAAGTGGGAGTGCTGCTCCAGGAGAGGTGAGGGCCGGCGTGGGGATGATGGGTGCTGCCAGCGGAGTCTGAGCTGGGGTGCTGGGCTCACTGCTGCTCAGCTCACCTGCTGATGCTGAGCCAGAGGGGCCCAGGGAACCACTGGCCCCAGCTACCCCAGTGCTGGCTGGGCGGGTGGGCTATTCCGAGAGGGCAGGGGCAGACCAGAAAAAGTGTAGGGGGACAGGGGTGGTAAGAGAGAGAGACAGAATACGAGCATACCGTGAAGGAAGTGACGGAGAAGGAAAAAGGCAAAGAGTATCACAGGACAGAGAGACCAGAGAAGCAGTGAAGGGCAGAGGAAAGTGCCACAGGCAGAGGCAGTGACAAAGGGCCTAAAGGGGGGGGCGGGATTTGGGTGGGGGGACGGCGGGGGAGGGAGGGACAGAAGAAGACATATGATTACCAGAATCCTCCCTTGGCACTGACCCCACAGTCCTCCAAGGTCTAGCACTACCCTGCTAGGGCAGAAGCCCTCACTCCCTTGTCCATTCCTTTTGTGACCCACTTGTAATCACTGTAGCAATTTCTTAATACTCCCAGTGCTACTGATGCTCTGGGCCTGTACCCACTTCCCCCAGAGGGAACAAGCGCTCAGTGTCATTCCCAGAGAGAAAGAACAGACTGATCTCTAATTTTCACGTTCCCAGAGAAGGCTGGCCTAAAACTGGGGGTCCTGAACTCTACACTTTGATAAACCATCAAGCTCATCCTCCTCCCTCTGGTCTATTTCAGGGGATCCTGCAAGTAAAAGGGCCAGGGTGAAAGCTGTAATCGTTGGTTCGCCTCTGAAACAAGGTCTGTACCGCCAACCCATCTGTCACCTCCTTCCTCCAAGACAGAGGGGCTCTCATCAGGTGACAGCACCCAGGTCCCTGTGGAGCTGAGGTGCTAGAGCAGGCAGGCCTGCCCAGTGCTCCTCCCGGTGGCGCTGAGCCCTAAAGCCCTGCCAGTGGGCTGACACCCAGAGACCACACGCTATCCACGGACGCCCCCACCCAAGGCCTTTCACAGACAAACCCACCTCCATAGCCCCTGACATTTACATTCCAAGTTCTTTTTCACATTTCTTCTAATTCCCCGCCCGTTCCCCAGCAACACACACACACACACACACACACACACCCCACCAAAAGCTGGTCAGAAGCAGCTGGAAGAAGATGCCCTTCTACAAGAAAGTCTGCCTTGGCTAACCACAACCACTCTCGTTTCTCTTCTACACTCAAGCTACTGGCTCAGATATGCTCCTAAGAGCTGGAAGTCACTTTCCCAGGAGGGGCCTGTCCTTACCCTCAGAACCCTCACTCCCCTTAAGGGAACCCAGGACACACTGTGACCAACTTACACTTGCTCATACAAAAGGCCACATACATGCACACGCCTAAGAAATCTGTGTCCGCTCAGCAGTGGCTGGCACAGAGGCCTGTTTTTTCCTCACCTTGGGCCGCCGAGTTGTAGTCTGGACAGGCAACAGGAGCCAGAGGAGGAGTAGTCAGGAAAGAAAGGGTAACGGCAGAAAGACAGACAGCAGAAGGGACAGCAATGAGAGCAGAAGCAGCAGACACGAGGCTCCAGTCAGCAGTCCCTCCCTCCTCCCCGACCCGGCCCCGTGCCCTCTTCCCGTGAGTCACCTTGATCCTACTCCAGGATGGAACTCCTATTTCCCACTCGTTCCTTCTCCCACTTTTGTCCTACCCTTGTAGGCTCACCCCTTTGGACACCCTGGAGATTCTGTCCCCATCTCCCAGGCTGAGCCACAGGAGACCAAAGCCAGCAGCTGGTAGAGAAGATCTCCAGAGGCCAGAGAGGAGTCCTCCCACAACCACCTCTCCCACTCCAGCCCAGAGCCCCGCCCATCCACCACTCCCAAGGACTTTCCCAGGTCAGCCCCTTCCTTAGAGTGCTACATTACACACAGGACTCCTGAGAAATACCACATGACAAGAATGATGATACAAGCCTAGGAGTGATGAAACCAGGTAGGGGAGATCAGGTCCCCAAGGGAGCACAGTGCGGCCATCTGCCCCACCCCACCCCCACTTCCCCAGGACCAGTTTCTGCAGCAGTCCCCATCCCCATGGCAGAGGGCTCAGGTGTCACAACCATGAATATTGCATTAGCCAGAAGCCCAGAGCTCAGCAAAGTGACCCCACCCGGATGCAAGAAAGGAGGTGGGGGTAGGCAGCAGGATAGGGAAACTACTGCCCTACACCAGATCGGAGACCAACCACCCCGGACTATTGCAAAGTGATAAACAGATGATTAACTCCAACTCCCAAACAGTATTCTTGATACCCAGGGGCTCAGAGCTCTGGCAAACACAAGATTTGGCCTGGGCCCTTCTAGGTCTCCCAGGGAGACCAACCCCCACCTCTACTACCCTGGGCTAAGCCTTCATAACTATGTGTCACAAACTGTTCTAGAGAAAGCCCCTGATACAGACCCCAGTTGGGGAGGGATGCTAGTATTGCAACCAAGTGTCATTCTAGCAAAGGTCGAGTGAGGTAGACTTGCTAGAGGCACAAAGACATCTGGACCTGCTTCCCCAGATTCTCTCCTAGGAAACACATCCAGAGCCAGTTTGCAGCAAAAGCTGCCTGAAGCTCAAGCTGGTGAGGCCACTGGGTACAAGGCCCTAA
>SJXQ01002684.1:213515-310920 GCA_006408695.1 Aepyceros melampus
AGCAGCCCCCACCCCCACCCCAGCGCCTGCTGCCACCATCCCGCTGGCAACCTGGCAGCAGGACCAGAGCAAGCAAGAGTACCTTTCGGGCTGTCGGTGCCTGTCTCATCATTGCAGAAAACCAAAGAAAGCCAGGAGAGGAAAGAGGAGGAAGGACAGGCCAAGGGAGGGAGGGAAAGAGACCGAACAGAGGGAAAGGCGGCGGAGACAGGAGATTAGTGTATCAAATCCCAACAATGCAGCCTCAGCTCCCCGGCCCGGCAGCTCCCCAGCTGGCGAACGGCTGCAGCTCAGATGCGAAGCCCCCACCGGTGCACGGTGGGGATGGCCAGGCTCCGGCAGGCACCGGAGAGGCACTTGGGAGGCCCCCGGCCTAGTTCGCCAGCTTAGGCTGACGGCAGCCTCAGTGGCCGCCGCACCAGCTCCACCTGACGTCATGCACCCACCCTCCTCTGCTCCACGAGGGGTGGAGCCACTGCTCCTCAGTCACCTAGCAACCACCAGGCTCTGATGGCTCCTCCTCCTCCTGACTGGACAAAGTCCTCGCTAAACCCACCCTGCTTCCTCCTCCAAAGAACGGGTTCTGGCTGGCTCCTCCCTCTCCCGCATCCCCAAGGATTTGCTCAAAGAAATTGGGCTGGGGGCCATCCCATTTCTGTGATGACCTCTCTGGAACCAGGGTATCACTGGACAGGGACATGGGACCTCACTGCTTCATCAGGCCTCTCTCATACTCACACTCCCCTCGGTCTACAACTTTACTTCTGTCAACTCTGCTTCTGTCTCTTATACACACAGATGATACCCCGCTGGTGGCTCATCAAGCGCACACACACCCAGCACTCCTGCATCGGCTCTGCGGGGCACACTAAGAAACCCGGAGAACATTCCATCTGGGCAGTAGCAGCTCTAATGACAGCATCTGGCTCCCTTCCCAACTCTCCCTGGGTTGTGGGCAGGTTAGAGCCTGTCTCTACAGAGCTTCCAGAAAGGACTGGGCCCCCTGCAGAGACATCTTGGCCCCCTCTTCCACCCTGCCCCTCAAAGCCCCTCCTTTTGTTCTGTGCTAGCTCCCTGTCTCCTGTGTTAAGTGACGCGCTGCGAAAGCAGCAATGGAGAGAAAGAACCAGGGAAGGACTTGACAACTTGACTGACACTCTGCACCATGAGCCCAGGAGGTGCTGTACCCCAGCGCAGGCAGCCTAGGCTAGGCTTTGCCACATCGCCCTTGTCAGCCGGATCTGGGCACAGCTCACATCCCACCCATGGTCAGATCAGACTGCAGCCAGAGCCCCGCCATCGACAGTAGGCTGCAGGTCCGTGCGCTTCTCTATTTGGGTCTGATGCACGATGAGAGCCCCAGTCAGGAGCCAATAATCAAGGGAAGAAGCCAAGTTCCTGGAATGGGTCCAGCGTCCTTTAGAGAATTATCTTCCTTCATATACCCCCATCCCCTCCCAAGCCAGGGCCCCAAAGCAAGGACCATCATGTGGTCTCTTCCAAGGCAAGACTCCAAAGTGAGGACCCACCACCAACCAGAAATCAAAATAGAGAAGTTTCACTCTCCCTCCCACTGCCCCAATCTAACAGCTCTCCATGCAGAGTCAGAAGGTCCTGACACAGACGGGTGACAAAGAAATCACAGAACTTCACGCACACAGCACAGCACACACAGGCCGGACAGGCACATGCAGGTCGCAGGCGGCTTGGGCCCAGCCCGAAGGCCTGAGCTGGTGTGAGGAAGTGGGCATGGCAGCAGCTTCAGGCTGGAGGAGTCTCAGGGGTGGCTGATGGAAGGCTGTGAGCTGCAGGAGGCAGGCCCTGGGCACACCACCAGAGGAAGGAAGAGGCGGGGAAAGAAGGCCGGAGCAGAGCAAAGGTGCGCGCTCCGGCCAGTGCACCAGAGGCAGGCCCCACTCAGGCTCGCAACTCAGCGCTGCTCCTCCTGTGCTCGGCTCCCTGACCCCCCACCTACTTAGCTCACCTCCTCCCCTCCACGGCCCCAGTCTCTCCTCCCACTGACCCTAAGCTCAGGCTGAGAATCCACTGTAACCCAGTCAACGCTCTCTTCCATGCTGCTGCTATTTACAGTCAAACGCTTGGAGTCTCTGACTAGAAGTCCCAAGGCGATGGGCAGGGTGTGAGGAGGAGTGGGGATCGTCCCTAACGCGATCTGGGCCTGGACACTGAGCCGGATATCCTCGCACCCCTCAAAGGAACTCTGAACGCCCAAGCTGCCATTTCCTCTGGCCACCCCAGCCCCAAGGTCACACATACATGCATGCAGCAGCCCAAGGACATGCAGACAGCTGGGAGGGGCTCACGGCCCTCACCCGCCCGGGTGCAAAGAGTAAACACACCACCTTCTTAGGCTTCAGTCCCCGCTGCATGAGGAGTTGGAAAGGGCAAAGTTAGAGAACAGAGTGAAACACACCCCGTGCTAGCTGGCCAGATATCTTGGGTGCAGGTATTAAGAACAACAGGCAAACGCCGGTATGGGAGGAGCAGGTCACTGTCAAGGCCAGGATAAGTGAGATGAGGCCTCCCTCAACATCAGCTTCCAGGAGGTCCACACCCTGCCCAAAGGAGTGGAGAGTTGGGAGCCCCACCTCACACACCCTGTGTAGAGTAGCGGAGGGGAGCTGCAGTGGGCCCTATACATACAACCTGAAAAGGCACCAGAGGGCCCAGCTCCTTTCCACTCACTTGTGAACCGGAGAGCACGTTCCTCCTCCAGTTTTCACCTTACCCCCACCCTACATGCATCAGGTGACGGCAGCCTCAGGTACCAAAAGGCAGGAAGTTGGCAACAACACTACTAGGGGCAAACCTGTCCTCCCTTTCACCCCCAGCCTCAGTTCCAACGGATCCGGAGCTTCTGGGCATTGGTAGCTCTTCCCTGCTAGCACCTTTACACCTAAAGCAGCAACTCATATCCAGAAAGTTTCCTTCTCAGAGAGGATGGAGCCTGGAAAGGCTAACTCAGTTCACTGTCTCAGGCAGAAGCAGCAGACAGTAAGACCTAGTATGGGCCTCCCTCCTTTCTTTTTCTTTTCCCTCTTTCCTCCATTACTCCCCACTCCCACCCTGACTACTTACCAGTTTGCTGGTCTTTGGATTTGAGTCAGCTCCCTCTGTAGAATGCAAACAGAAACAAAGCATGTGTTTGTGTAGAGGGATATGAGCAGAGAACGTCATGGCAGGGTAGGCAAGACGTAACAACAGGATATGGTGGTGACAGAAAACCTCAGGATACACTGCGGCCCCTTGTTCTGGGGAGAAGTCCTGGGGACTCCTGCGTGTGAGGAGGCAACTTAAGTGGGTGGTTGTTACCTTTTCTGAGGACCTTTGAGGCAGAGGAATCAGGTGTCTCTGGTGAAGTAGTATCCGCTCCATCTTCAAATACCTGGATCTGAGGCCACAGAATAGACTCAATATAGCTAGATCAAAGCTGGGTGTAACATGGGCCCCTCTTCAGGCCCTAAGCAAGCCTAGAGTACAGGGCAGATTCCCTAAGGATAGCTCTAGATCTTCCCTCCCTCGTTACCTCCCACTCTCCCAACCAGAGAAGCAGGCTCACGCCCAGGAAAAGAGAACACCAACACACCAGCGCACACGCAACAGAGCATGCACACACACACACACACACACAGGAGTGGAAGTGAGTACCTGGGATTGGCGCACAAAGATGCCATGTCCTTCCTCGCAAGTGAAGTACTTCCTGCCTTGGACGGTTCCATCATTCTTGCCTTTTGCTTCGTCCAGGATCACACCTACCCATTTGCCAGTAGCAAAGAGTGTGGCTCCAACATAGGCCACGGTGCCACGGTGGCCTTTTCCAATCACCTCCACACGGGAGCCCACTCGCAGGGGCCGGGCACTTGCCTCAGCACTCATTCTGCTGCCGCTGGGAGTCTGAAAGACACACGCAAACATACACAGTTAAGAGCCTCAACTTAAGGGTGTCATCCTAATATAAAAGAGAGGCCCCAGTCAGAATCCTGGCCTGAAAAAGGACCAGAAGTCACTTCCCTGAACCTCATTCTCAAATTAAAAGTGTTCCCCACCAACACCTACCAAATTTCTTTGGGAAAAATGTCAGTATTATGTTCTAAAACTTCTTCAAACTCTCCTGGAATCTGCCAGAATTTTTAAGAGTTTATATTTAACTTTAATAAATCAGAATTCATTGATAGATCTGTGAATGTCACTCCACATGGCTGCTTTCTCAGGAGCACTGTCCCCTAGGAGGGGAATGAAGCTCAAGCAAGTAACTCAGTTTACAGCGGTTCCCCACAACCCAGTGCCTGACACAGAAGTCGGAGCTGGGAAGACAGGTGAGCCACTGAGTGTTCCCACAGAATACTGTTCCCCTCCCTACTTCCGCCTGTCCTCCCTGAGGTTCACACGGCTCTCTCAGACCTCTCCCTTTCAGTGGTACACAACTGTGCCTCCTTTACAACCTGACCTCCCCCACCCCACCATGACACCCCGAGACACCTCACCAAGCCCATTCAACCATTTAACTCCCTTCTTCCAGGCCTCAGCCCTAGTCAATCAACTCTATCTATAAGCTCTGGAGATCCTTCATTCATGCTATCTTGCTACAAATAAATAAATATATAAAGGCTAGCCAATCTGGTATCTCAGATCTGTCCTGCAAACTGTCCCCCGACTCTGCCCAGTGGCCCAAATGAATAGGCAAGCCGAGAGAATAGACTATAAACATTGTCCTTGGGAAGCTCTCGGCTTCTGACATACTCGTGATGACAAGACATGAAATTAGGTCCCAATTGGCCCATGGCTTAGAAGAAAATCACACCTAAGCCATTTTTAGCAATAGCAGCTCCATGAACCAGGGGCCTTGCAACAGAGAATGAGGCATGAAGAAGTGACAGCATGGACCTGAAGACCTCACAGGGCTCCCTTCTGATGCTCCCACTTGGCTTCCTAAGGAAGCTCTGCCAGAGCCAGTCACTCCCCAACTCTCTTCCCCAAAGAACTCATCCAAGAAGGCGAGGATGCCATTCCCAGGGGCCATGAGAGGCCAAATCATACCTGGGACAGTTGAGCAGCTCTCGTGGACTTGACAATAAAAGAAGCTAACAGGCACATCAGGGCTGGCCCCAAAGCTAGAGACTGTCACCACCGTCCTAACCCTAATAACCCTCAGGACCAGGTGGACACACAGTGGCTACAGAGCCAATCAGAGCCAGAAGGGCAAGAAAGCAAGCGACAAACAATAAAGCAGCTCTAAAGAAAGGCTTCCCCGAAAGGCCATTCCAACCCACCAACCCCATCTGAAATCCCCAGGGCAGTCCAGCCCCCTCAGGCACCTCTGGCCTGAGGTCCAGCCAGAGTCAAAGGTCAGGCCTCACCAGTACCCACAAAGGGCCCAACTCTGGGAAGGGACGCCTATGCGGTCTAACCCCATCAGGGCTGCGAGTGGCCCCGGCCGAGTCCAGCTTTGTCTCCCAGCCCCCACAGCACTGTCCACAGGCACCCAGGCCTTCTCCAGCAGCCCTCCCATGGCCATCCCAGATCAGGGCCACTTACCCGGCTGTACACGTGCCTCTTGCTCTGGGCCATGTTGCTCACTTGGCCTCCACCCCCTCCCCCAGCTGACCAGAGACAGAGAGAAAAGGCAGAAACCTAGCAGGAGGGCTAGGGCTCCAGGCCCTCATGGACAAACACAGAAGCCGGCAGGCGTGGCCCTCCCCCGTCCATGGACCTCACTGGGGGGCCTACCGGGGAAGGGGAGGGAATGGAAAAAGGGGCTGAGGAGCAAGTCCCCTCTGCTGCTGGAGGATTCCTGAACCCAGAGACACCGAATCCTGCTTGCCAGCTGATGAGTCTCACTCTGCGCTAGTGCTGCTCTAGACTTGTCAGGAGCCGAGCTAGCCTCTGGGTCCTAGTGCCCCCATGCTGCGCCCGGGCCAGTCCAGACAGACAAGAGGCAGCAACGAGGGCCCGCGCCACAGACTCTCAACACGCACCTCTAGAGGACACCGTCCTACGCTGGGTGCACAGCCTTGATGACTCTCCTGGTCTGCACCCCCTCACCTTCTCTGCCACCCGCCCACCCTCACGATGTTAGAGGGCAGCAGCCCTGCCAGCATCAAGAGACACTTCCAATCAATCAGCTGCCCAGGGCCTCCTCCCAGCCAGAAGAAGGGTCTTTCACCCCCTTCTGATGCTCTTCCTTCTCCCTCTCCTTTCTAAACTTGGGAGTCCAGTTCAAACCCACGTGATCAGAGTTTAAATTTCAATCTTACCCTGGGCCAGAGCAGCCAGACCCCATGCCCAATACGTAGCAAAGGAAGAGCAGCAATAGAGGCAAACACACACACACACAGCAAAGCAAGTCAAGTACTCCAGCTTCCCCCCGACACACACACATACCCCAAAGCAAGTCAAGTACTCCAGCTTCCCCCCGACACACACACATACCCCAAAGCAAGTCAAGTACTCCAGCTTCCCCCCGACACACACACATACCCCAAAGCAAGTCAAGTACTCCAGCTTCCCCCCGACACACACACATACCCCAAAGCAAGTCAAGTACTCCAGCTTCCCCCCGACACACACACATACCCCAAAGCAAGTCAAGTACTCCAGCTTCCCCCCGACACACACACATACCCCAAAGCAAGTCAAGTACTCCAGCTTCCCCCCGAACACACACATACCCCAAAGCAAGTCAAGTACTCCAGCTTCCCCCCGACACACACACATACCCCAAAGCAAGTCAAGTACTCCAGCTTCCCCCCGACACACACACATACCCCAAAGCAAGTCAAGTACTCCAGCTTCCCCCCGACACACACACATACCCCAAAGCAAGTCAAGTACTCCAGCTTCCCCCCGACACACACACATACCCCAAAGCAAGTCAAGTACTCCAGCTTCCCCCCGACACACACACATACCCCAAAGCAAGTCAAGTACTCCAGCTTCCCCCCGACACACACACATACCCCAAAGCAAGTCAAGTACTCCAGCTTCCCCCCGACACACACACATACCCCAAAGCAAGTCAAGTACTCCAGCTTCCCCCCGACACACACACATACCCCAAAGCAAGTCAAGTACTCCAGCTTCCCCCCGACACACACACATACCCCAAAGCAAGTCAAGTACTCCAGCTTCCCCCCGACACACACACATACCCCAAAGCAAGTCAAGTACTCCAGCTTCCCCCCGACACACACACATACCCCAAAGCAAGTCAAGTACTCCAGCTTCCCCCCGACACACACACATACCCCAAAGCAAGTCAAGTACTCCAGCTTCCCCCCGACACACACACATACCCCAAAGCAAGTCAAGTACTCCAGCTTCCCCCCGACACACACACATACCCCAAAGCAAGTCAAGTACTCCAGCTTCCCCCCGACACACACACATACCCCAAAGCAAGTCAAGTACTCCAGCTTCCCCCCGACACACACACATACCCCAAAGCAAGTCAAGTACTCCAGCTTCCCCCCGACACACACACATACCCCAAAGCAAGTCAAGTACTCCAGCTTCCCCCCGACACACACACATACCCCAAAGCAAGTCAAGTACTCCAGCTTCCCCCCGACACACACACATACCCCAAAGCAAGTCAAGTACTCCAGCTTCCCCCCGACACACACACATACCCCAAAGCAAGTCAAGTACTCCAGCTTCCCCCCGACACACACACATACCCAAAGCAAGTCAAGTACTCCAGCTTCCCCCCGACACACACACATACCCCAAAGCAAGTCAAGTACTCCAGCTTCCCCCCGACACACACACATACCCCAAAGCAAGTCAAGTACTCCAGCTTCCCCCCGACACACACACATACCCCAAAGCAAGTCAAGTACTCCAGCTTCCCCCCGACACACACACATACCCCAAAGCAAGTCAAGTACTCCAGCTTCCCCCCGACACACACACATACCCCAAAGCAAGTCAAGTACTCCAGCTTCCCCCCGACACACACACATACCCCAAAGCAAGTCAAGTACTCCAGCTTCCCCCCGACACACACACATACCCCAAAGCAAGTCAAGTACTCCAGCTTCCCCCCGACACACACACATACCCCAAAGCAAGTCAAGTACTCCAGCTTCCCCCCGACACACACACATACCCCAAAGCAAGTCAAGTACTCCAGCTTCCCCCCGACACACACACATACCCCAAAGCAAGTCAAGTACTCCAGCTTCCCCCCGACACACACACATACCCCAAAGCAAGTCAAGTACTCCAGCTTCCCCCCGACACACACACATACCCCAAAGCAAGTCAAGTACTCCAGCTTCCCCCCGACACACACACATACCCCAAAGCAAGTCAAGTACTCCAGCTTCCCCCCGACACACACACATACCCCAAAGCAAGTCAAGTACTCCAGCTTCCCCCCGACACACACACATACCCCAAAGCAAGTCAAGTACTCCAGCTTCCCCCCGACACACACACATACCCCAAAGCAAGTCAAGTACTCCAGCTTCCCCCCGACACACACACATACCCCAAAGCAAGTCAAGTACTCCAGCTTCCCCCCGACACACACACATACCCCAAAGCAAGTCAAGTACTCCAGCTTCCCCCTGACACACACACATACCCCAAAGCAAGTCAAGTACTCCAGCTTCCCCCCGACACACACACATACCCCAAAGCAAGTCAAGTACTCCAGCTTCCCCCCCAACACACACACACACACACACCCCAAAGCAATCAAGTACTCCAGCTCCCCCACACTGGCAGAGGTTGCCATGCTCCTAAGTAGTCAACGAGACTGTCCGAGGGTCTGACCTATGGCTCCACCAGGTCAGTGTGGACATAGATCCTCTGGGCCGAGGGCTACCTGTCTTGTCCACACTGGGCTTCACTGGCCGAACAGGGTCTTCCTCCATTCCACCTTTTAAGGAAAACCAGATAGCCTAATAGTAGAATGACAGCTAACAGGCAGATATAGGGCCCCCAAAACACCTCTCCACATCTCCAATCCCGGTCAGACCCCCTAGGAAACCATTTTCTCCTCTCCTGCAACATGTCCATGCCGCCCCTCCTTTCCCTAGTCACCATTACACAGGGCCACACAGCTCCTTGCAAACTGGACTTCTGCAGGTTCAGAGCATCTTACGGTCTACAGAGCACCTTAAAAAAAAACACTCGTTAGTACTATGGTTAAGAGTGCCAGTTCTAGACTCAGACTGCTTACATTCAATTCATGGCTTCACCATTTGATAGCTACAAAAACTTGGTCCAGCTGTTTAACATCTTTGCGCCTCAATCTGCTCATTTGTCAACCACGAGCAAAGAACATCTCTCAGAGCTGCTGTGAGGATTAGCTGAGACAATCCATGTATGACATTTAGGACAGCGCCTAGTATTCAGTGAGTACTCAACAAAAGTTAGCTAATAACAAAAGTTATCATCAAATCCGGACATCAAAAGAACCCCACAGAGAGGCAGGCTAGGAGCAACGCTGACAAGAAGCTGGGGCTTGGAGAACTAAGTGACTTCTCTGAAGTTACACAGAAGACAAGGAGAGGAGCCAAAACTAGAGCCAAAGCCTGAATCAGAACCCTGTGCACTGTCGCTCTCTGTTACCACACACAGTTCCAGACCTCCAAACACATGTTCTTCCTCCGGGCCACAGTACCTTCCAGGATTCCAAAGAGCACGCATCTAAGGACATCACAGAGCTCTCCAGCAGCACAAGCATGTACAGTCATCTAGCTTCCTGGATGCAGTTCTTCTATAAAGTGAGACTATCACCTGGCATATCTACATTAATACTCAAATAAAGCATACAAAAGTGCTCTATAAAAAGCACAAAAGCTCTACAGGTCTTACAATGTCTAGGCTATACATATCATAAGGAACTACAGAGGGGAGCAAGGTGAGCTAGAAAGAACAGGGGTACTTGATTATGCCTTATATGAGGGTTTGTTTGCAGGGCGGGGGGTGGAATATGTGGAAAGGAAAAGCCTACAAACAATTTGTGACGAGAGTATGAGCAGACAAAGAATAATTCTGCTTGAGTGGGGAAGATTAAAGATGCCTAGCTTGGCTGAAGTAAAGAATTCTAGATGAGTTCTATCAAACTGCAGGCCTGTTAAAGCAGACTCCACGACGTTTCCTCTTTATGATCCCATCACTCTTGGCACACGGTGTCAAATATTACTGAAAGAACTAACGCTGATGTTGAGATGTGTTAGAAGGTAAATATGGATAGATTCAGGGGGTTTAACAACAGGTAGAGATAGATGAACTGTATCCAATAGCAACAGGAAGCCAGACTCTTCTCAAGCAGGAGATTGGCACAGTGAAAACTGTTTTAGGAACATCAAACAGGTGGCGGACAGAGGGATGGCGCTGAGGCATAGCAACTTGATAAAGACAGGGATGACAGCAAGGACACTAACGGCAATAATGAGCAAGGGCGGGAGGGGGTCTGAACTAGGCTCACAAGAGAAAAAGAAAGGGAAGAAATGGACCAACTCAGAGACACTACCTAAAGAAAACCCAACTCTGAGAAGGAACTACAATAGATCAAACATGGGGAAAGCAGCAGCAGGCCTGTATGGGCTCCGGAGACGGGCAGATCTGGGTACGGCTCTCGTCCTCCCATTTCCTCACTGGTATCACTCTAGGTAACGTCTTTTCGAAGCCCTCGTTACCTCATCTGAGAAAAAAGGGGGAAATAATACTCACCTCACAGGGATGCTGTGAAGATTAACTAAGAAGTAAAGCATTTAGCACAGCGCTTAACCAGAACATGTGTTCAACAAACTGTAGACACTGTCTCCATCATCACTGAGAGGGTACATCAATGACAGCTGCACACAGTAGGAACTCAGATGTTGCAGGAATGAACATCTGATGTTCCAGTGGATGGAAAGATGAGTGCATGGATAAGTAAAGGAATGAATAAACCTGGGATTTCTCAAGCAGGAGCAATGAGAATGAAGATAACAGAGTTGAGAAGGGAAACCGAACATGTTAAGAGAGAGGAAATAAGTCACGAGGTCTTCTCAGGGGCAAATTTAACTGTGACCACTAACATATGAATTTCACGATCTCCTTCCAGCACGAACCTGTGATGAAGACAACACAGATTCCGTTATTTCCATTTTACAAGTCTCAAAAGTCAAACAACTCATCTAAGTCTCATAGCCACTGGGGCACATTTGACTAGCTGGAAATGGCAACCCACTCCAGTATTCCTGCCTGGGAAATCCCACGGACAGAGCAGCCTGGCAGCTACAGTTCACGGGGTCGCAGAGAGTCAGACACGACTGGAGCAACTAAGCAGCAACAGGCAGGTGATCCTTCAACAGCATCTCTGGGACCCACCCCAAGTCACACGGAACAGTTATAAGTTATGTGTTACCTCAACCCATTTTCCTTCCCAATGACATCAAAAATTGCTTAAAAAAAAAAAAAAAGGTAGGAAAACGGGAAGAGATGAGGGACACAAACCTAAGTCTGATAAACAGGTTACCAGGGGACTTGGTAAACATTTCAGAAATGACAGGAAAAGAAGTAGACTGTTAGGAATTGAGGAGGAACTGGTAAGGAGGAAAAGTCTCTTTGGCACCCAGTCTGCACCATCTCCAGCTTGCTTTTTACTGGTATACCACTATCCTTTGAGCCCCTGACCTCTTCTTGTCTCACCTTACCAAACTTTGATCCTGGGCTAACCCAATCGTTTGCTTTCTCTGATTCCACCTATAGAGGTCTGAAATTCAGGCAGTCTGACAGCAGGGTCTACACACTTGAACTGAACTGCATAGGCACTGGGTATTTTGATTTGGTTGCAAAGAGATAAAATGAAACATAAAGGTAATCAGCATGATACGGATTTTCTTAAAACTAGGGTGCAGTTGTACATCTCTAAAAGCACTAGTTGGGGAGGGATACGTGTGGATATAAGTCCCTCAAGAGTCAGGAAAGGAGAGGAGAACAGAAGTTTGGGGACTGGAAGCTTGGAAGGCTGGATTCCTGATATACCCAGAAAGAAGATACACGGAGCCTTTTGTTTCTGCCTTGCAAATCTCACAGAGACAGGACCTAGACCCTAAACAGACTTTTTTTTTAACCTCTCCAAGCTCTTCATTTATCCCCAGAAATTTCTGTAGCCCACTCCCAAACTGAAAACAGGTCTACGCCCTCCCAGGATATTCCCTTGTAGGAATACCCAGTGACCGCCAGACCCGCTTCCAAAGGGCCCAGACCTCCAGCAAGGAAAGCTACACAATACACCTCACTTATCCTCAAGAAACGCGCTTTTGCAGGAAGGCAACAGGCACTTGAGGGCAGCCCTGTATTCGAGAACCACAACCCTCCCAGAGCTAGTGGGAGTCCTACAGACTATTTAAAAAGTTCCTGCTGCTTCCTCCCCTTGATCAATCAACAAGCCCCTGGCACTAGGACCCTGCGGACAGAGAACCCTGAGCCTGCGCTGTAGGGAGAGAGATGCACCATTTCACAACTTCAGCAAAACCCAAAGCAGCCTGCAAAGCCACAGCCACCTCGGCTATGCTTGGCTCTGCCTTTTGGGCAGCTCACCAGCCACTCCCCAGAAGCAGAGCATTCTGTCCTTTCTCTTTTTAAACCCACGTCATCAACTGATCATAACGGAAATCAATCCCCTCAAGTCACCAAGCAAAGGCGTATCCATGGCAACCTCAAGAGGAAGGACACAGAAATGATGCTCCAGTGGCTGCAGCAGGAAAAGGTAAGTCCATTCTCCTCCATCCATGCCATCTCATCATTCTCCTCTTTCATTCAAGTCAGGTGTGCATCTTACCGACAATTCTATCACACCAATGGGGAAAACACCAAAGTTGAGTGTTAATAACGTATGTTATTACGAAAGGTTATAGATCTGCCTAGTCCCATAACTGGCAGAAAACATTTTTTTTTCTGGCTGACTGAGACAAGATCTCTTTTCTTATTCACCATCTCAAGTGACACAGTGTCAGCCTGCAATACGTAACAAATCATTACAGTCACTTGTCCTTCTAGTCAGGCTGCTGGGAAGCCACATAAGAATTTCAGAATTCCATATGTAGTTGCAAAAAGATAGCAGCAACAATGACCCCACCACCCTGCCCACCCATCCACTATCATACCCACAGAATGGCCTGGTAAGGCTCCCTCCTTATCAGCCCTAAATTCCAGCCCCTCAAGACCAGAAACTGGGACTTGGGAGTAAATTTCTGCCTTTCTCTGTTACCTCAGAGAAGGAATGTGATTTCTGCAGAAGAGATTCATCAAACATAAATACTACTCTTCCATGCCTCAATTTCTTCTTCTGTAAAACACAGGTAATAACAATACTTTTCTAACAGGGCTGAAAAGCACTTATAAGAGTGCCTGGTATGACACATTCAATAAATGACAGCCATAATTATTACGAGAAGAGGAAAAGAGAGACCTCAGTGCAAGATTCAAGTTCAGAGGGTATGCAATGTTCTTGGAGCAATCTTGAGTCTGCTCTCTTTCCCTCTCCTCTCTGTACAGTTGTTTCAGGCCTTCCCTTGCCACTCTCAAGCCCCTGTTCCTGAGCCCACACCAGAACCCCTCCCTCAACAGATAACCTTGCTGAGAAAGGAAATGGACCCTATTTGCAAATTTAGATGTGTCCATCATTGCCTCTTTCTTCCCACATTCTTTCCCTTTTTTCAGTCGTTCCTCTTCAAAAGAAACGATGTCTTCTCTTCAGAGGCAACCCTCCACCCTCCTCTGCAATCATCTTTTCCGTTGTGCCTTCAAATGTGACCTTTCATCAGATAACCCATGCTCAAGACTTCCAGAAACACCTGACGCTTGTTCTGCTACTCCTCCACAAGCTGCCACCATCCTCCTTCCTTCCTTCCTTGCCACACTACTCAAGAAGACCCCCTCCTTATCCTCACTTTCCATCCACTCTTCAATTCACTTGGCTCCTGTCCTTATGACTCCAATAAAGCTGCGCACACTAAAAAAAAAAAAAGTAGTCCTGGTAACCACAATCTCTTAACTGCCCAATCTCCACGTACATTTTCCAAGCTCATCCTACTCAGCCTTCCTGTAGCAACAGAGGCTGCTGATTCCCTTCTTGCAACTTTTTCCTCGGTAGCTCCCTGGACAACATTCTCTCTTACCTTGCCCACTAAGCCTTGTCACCTCCTCTATCATCTTCAGCCTTCTGTAAGCATGACTGGAATCATCCATTTCAACAGCATCATCCACCACCCCGAGGCACAAACTCTCTTCTGAACTCCAGACCCACATTTCCACCTATCTGCTAAGCACCACAGACCCCCAAATTCAACGTGACCCAAAACACGTGGAATCTACCCCCAGAAAATGTTCTATATTCTTTTTACTGGTCCCACCATCCATCCAGCATAGAAAACTGAGTCATCCTGGACAATTCCCTCTCTTGTTCTCAATTAGTCAGTCATTACATCAGGGAATCTCTGTCTCTACAATCTCATTCCTCCCCTTCTTCCCATCCTCACTAATCCTTAATTCAGCCCGAAGCCAAGCTCAGGTTATTACAAGATTCTCCTGATGTTCCTTATCCAGATCCTCCCCTTTCAGTCTATTTCCACAACTAGCTTCCCAAAATATAACCACATCACCTCCCTGCCTGAAAACCTCCAGACACTTGCCTCCCACAAAAGTGCATCTTAGAACAAAACTACAGGCCATTAAAACTTGGCCTCATTATGAATCTAATCTCATCAATCACCTCTTCTTTGATTCCCAAATCCTCTTAGAAACTTGGATCCATCTATCTTATGCTTCTTCAAATGTTGCAAACATCACCATGTCCTTTCTCTCTCTTCATCTTCAAGGCTCTACTTATCATCACCTCTTTCCTGAAGATTTTCTTGATGTCTCCACATGGAGCTGTCATTCCCTCCTCTGCACTCACACAGATCTTTGGAAATATCTCTATTACAAGACCACATTCTCCTTACAATAGCAAAGTGAAGTGAAGTCGCTCAGTCGTGTCCAACTCTTTGTGACCCCGTGGACAGTAGCCCACCAGGCTCCTCCGTCCATGGGATTCTCCAGGCAAGAATACTGGAGTGGGTTGCCATTTCCTTCTCCAGGGGATCTTCCCGACCCAGGGATTGAACTCAGGTCTCCCACATTGCAGGCAGATGCTTTAACCTCTGAGCTGCCAGGAAGCTTCCTTATAATACTGTCTTCCTTATCCCATCATGAATTCCTCCAGGGCAGAGTTTTTATTCATCTCAGTTATCCTAAGCACTGAACAGAGAAGATACTCAAAGTTGAATAGAAGCCTGTACCAACATCAGGCTCTAGGGATATAAGTTGGCTCTGAGAGGTTTCTCAGAGACACCATGGGCGAAATACAACATACACCCCAGCAAAGGTAGCTCTTTCTTCTCCAGTTAGGAGCCTAAGAAACTAAAACTGCAGGGACAGCTCCAGTTCCTATGGAATTCAGTAGTGGCAATAAATCTCAATTTCATATGCTTCTAAGGTAAAAGGACAAGAGAAAGAAAGACCCCTAGGCTCTAGAGGAAGTGTAGACCTGGGAAAATAACTTTCATAAGGTTTTAGGAGTGACAGGGATCCAGTCTTTGTTTCCTTGAAACCCTGAGTGGATACGTCAGATCTTAGGGAAGTCAGACTGGGTAACCAATTTGTCAGCCAAGTACAACCAGTACAAGCTGAACTTCGAAAGAAAAATTATATAAAATCACATCCAGAGACTTCAGGATGGCAAGGACCCTAAGATAGGCTTGAATCAGTCAACTGCTCAGCACTTACCTTCTCAGGGGACACTGATTACCCAGTTCTCATTTCCCTTGGCATGGGACAGATAACCCAAGCCCCCACACACCACCTGGTATTGTAAACAGGCTAAACCTAGGAATCCTCTACAATACCTTCTGACCTGTAACTCTAAAGAGCTACGAACAATCTCAGATCTGTCAGAGTACAAGTTATGGCAGCTGTGAGTCACGTACTATGATCTTCCCAACCATTTCGACTCCTCCCTAACAATTCCTTTTCCTCCACGCTCACGCTCAGTCAGGCCCAACTTATCAATTCTTTCTCAGTACTGTCTCTTGCATTCTTCCTTTCTCCTCCGTTACCACTGTCATCACTTTGGTCTGCCATGTAATAGCTTTGAGAATTAAGACAAATCGTTTACCCTCTTTGGTGCCTCATCTATAAAGCAGGGTCACAGCTGCTCTGCCTACCTCCCAGGAAAGGCTGTCTGTGACAAGTTCTGTAAAGTGTTACATAAATAGAAGGCATTACTATTAGCATCATCCTCGGCCACCTTTACTGGTATGTGAAGCCCATCTGGCTCCCTGCCTCGCTCTCTCCTCGTTTCCAACCACATTATACACGACAGGAGGACGACTGCACACTGTCAAACATTGCTTTGCCCCAAATCTTTCAGTAACATAACATTTCCTACTTGAGTCAAACTGTTCTGGATTTGACATATCTCCACACCACTGTCAAACACTTAGGATGCTTCCCCTGGTTCTGCAAGCCCCACTCGTCCTTCAAAGTCCTGCTACAACTCTACTACGTTCCACACAGGAGGACAAGATTTAAGAGACAAGAATCTGAAACAACGCTAGGGAAGAATAAAGGACAATTGAGTTTGGGGGAAACATGGTAGAAACACTGTCATCTCACACCTTAAGAATCTTTTTTTTTTTTCTTTTGGCTGTGCCACACAGCTTGTGGGATCTTAGTTCCCTGAGCAGGAACTGAATCTGACCCTTGGCAGTGAAAGAACTGTCCTAACCACTGGACTGCCAGGGAATTCCCAAGACTCATCTTTTAAAGAGGAATTATATTATTTCTCTGATTCTAAAAGATAAGCTAGGATCAACAAGACGGAAGTTATAGAATGTATTTTAGCAACATGAAAAACTTCTGTATTGAGCTATCTCGTGATGAAATGGGATGCCTTACATTCAGTAAATTCCCCATTACTAGAAATGTTCAAGCCCACACTGGCCATTGGCCAAGAATATTTGAGAAGGAATTCAACTATCACAAGATCTGAAAGAATCAGTAGCGCTCTTCTAGTCCAGTCTCCTATTTTATAGGCCTGGACAGGGGAAGAGATTATTCAAGGCAGCACAGCTTGTTCTGGAGGGCAAGGAATAGAACATGGTCTCTTTCAACCCAAGACCTACACCCTTGTGCTCAAACTGTATGTGGTCCATGGACCATCAGCATCACCTAAGAACCTGTTTAAAATGTAGAACCAACCAAAGCATGTACTTTAACAAGACCCCTGAGTGTATGCACCATTCAAGCTTGAAAAGCACTGACCTAAACTACCCCTTCCAAACCCTGAGTTTCCAATTCTGGAACTCCATCTTCCAAATTGTCTTATATGCTAAAGAGGCAATACCCAAGAAAAACAGTATTTTCCACCCAAATTTGGGAAACTCCATACTATACTTCCAGTGGGAAATTCTTGGTAAAAATAGTATTAGCATATTGAAAGCTGAAGTTTCTAAACAGGCACGTGCTGCATGCTAAGTTCCTTCAGTTAAGTCAGGCTCTTTTGTGACCCCACAGACTACAGACTGCCAGGCTCCTCTGTCCATGCGATTCTCCAGGCAAGAATACTGGAGTGGGTTGCCATGCCCTCCTCCACAGGATCTTCCCCACCCAAGGATAGAGCCAGTCTCCAGCGTTGGCACGGGAGTTCTTTACCACTAGCGCCACCTGGGAAGAGAAAACTTGAACCATGAAGTTTCTAAACCTAAGCCTTTTGGGAAAAAAGTTGTCATTTACTACTATTGTTAACATCCCCGTGCCTTGGGCTTCCACTGTAGTCTAGGTAAAGGACGTCAACCTTCACCTCATTGTTCCCTGACCCTCAGTGCCTTAAGCATACTGGATTGGCAAGGGGTCGGATGAGTTTGCTGGTCTCCACACTGTAACAAAAGAGGGTACATCTCTAAATCACCGCCTCTTGAAAAACAGCGGAGCTCCTCATCTGTGTGATTTAGTTTGGGGGACGCACAACATGACTGCTCAAGAGTCACCCTGCCAGTTAAGGCGGACCCCAGGAATGGGAGACGGACACACCAAACGCATAGCGGCCTCCAGCTTTCGTCCTCTTTTTTCTTTTTTCTGTTTGACACAACTTTTCAACCATGTGCCCCACAGGAAACCTGTAGCTTGGAATAGGTTCAGGAGTGCCTTGCACGTTCCCAGGAAAGGAGGGGAACCCCTGCAGTTCCGGAAGAACTGGGAGACGCAATCACTCTGACCCCGCCAGGTTGAAGAGCTCAGGCGGGTCAGACCAGGCCAGACCCAGGCGGGTGCCCACCCTCACCGCGGCCCACCCCTGCCGACCCCTGCCCGGCACACCGGGCTCCCGGCCGCGCCCCAGGCGAGCGCCGAGCCCCCAGAACACAGCCGAGAGCCTGGCGAACCCGGCGCGGGAGGAGGCAGTTGCCATGGTCGCCGCCTCCGTACCTGCACTGTCAGGGGCTCCGCGCCCGGCTCCGGGCCCCACTGGCGACCGACGCCCAAGCCTTAGCGGGGTCCCACCCCGCCCGCACGGGCTGCCCGCCGTGCCGCCAGACCCCTGTAGGCCCACTCCGGGACCTCTAGTCTCTGAGGCCCAGAGGTGTTCTGGGTCGGGGGGCACACGCTACTCTTCCCCGAAGACCAGCCCGGGTTACGCCCTGCGCGCTGAGCGCAGCCGGGGAGACTCCGATCAGGCACAAAGCTGGACACCTGGAGCGAAATTTGCGCGTGCGTACTGTACGGGAAGCCGATTAGGACCACGGGGGAGAGGCGCGCGGTGGCCAGCGCCCTCTGCCGGCAGAGGGTAGACAACGTAGAGGAGGCCTGGACGGCTGTTGCGTTGGTCGTCAGTTCCCCCAGAGACTCGCTATGCTTTTGCGTGCTAGGCTATTAATTAATCCCACCAGGGCTGGCCCCGGCAAAATAGGAAAATAGTGGGGAAAATAGATAGTAGAATTGATGAGGACCAAGTGTTTGGAAAGCAAAAGAGTATTTCAGGAACATGAAGGTGAGCTTCTAGCAAGTTGTTGACCTGGTAGAAAAGTCTAGAAATTGTGATCATAATGGAACACTGAGACAACTTCCTGAAGGAGTTCATAAGCCCTCATGAACAAAAGAGAACAATGGATCAAGACACCCAGAAGAGCCCTGAGAGTTAGGGAGGAAAATTTTGTCTTGCCCTTGTATGATGAGCAAGAGCTAAACATAATTACTTGTGCAGTGAGTTGACTAGTTGAGTGAACACTAAATCAACTCTTCTGAGTACATGGAGTTGTCTTCAAATAACCCACTCATCTTTTTAAGCTTTAACTCAAGAATCCTAACCAGGTATTATTTACAACAACAAAAACTGAAACTGACAGATCCTAAATGCCAACTGAAACCCACAGTTCAGTTCAGTTCAGTCACTCAGTCGTGTCCGACTATTTGCGACCCCATGAATTGCAGCACGCCAGGCCTCCCTGTCCATCACCAACTCCCAGAGTTCACTCAGACTCACATCCATCGAGTCAGTGATGCCATCCAGCCATCTCATCCTCTGTCGTCCCCTTCTCCTCCTGCCCCCAATCCCTCCCAGCATCACAGTCTTTTCCAATGAGTCAACTCTTCGCATGAGGTGGCCAAAGTACTGGAGTTTCAGCTTTAGCATCATTCCTTCCAAAGAAATCCCAGATTTCCAAAGAAATCTGATCTCCTTCAGAATGCACTGGTTAGATCTCCTTGCAGTCCAAGGGACTCTCAAGAGTCTTCTCCAACACCACAGTTCAAAAGCATCAATTCTTCGGTGCTCAGCCTTCTTCACAGTCCAACTCTCACATCTATACATGACCACAGGAAAAACCATAGCCTTGACTAGACGGACCTTAGTCAGCAAAGTAATGCCTCTGCTTTTGAATATGCTGTCTAGGTTGGTCATAACTGTTCTTCTAAGAAGTAAGCGTCTTTTAATTTCCTGGCTGCAGTCACCATCTGCAGTGATTTTGGAGCCCAAAAGAATAAAGTCTGACACTGTTTCCACTGTTTCCCCATCTATTTCCCATGAAGTGATGGAAGTGGATGCCATGATCTTCGTTTTCTGAATGTTGAGCTTTAAGCCAACTTTTTCACTCTCCTCTTTCACTTTCATCAAGAGGCTTTTTATTTCCTCTTCACTTTCTGCCATAAGGGTAGTATCATCTGCATATCTGAGATTATTGATATTTCTCCCAGCAATCTTGATTCCAGCTTGTGTTTCTTCCAGTCCAGCGTTTCTCATGATGTACTCTGCATATAAGTTAAATAAGCAGGGTGACAATATACAGCCTTGACGTACTCCTTTTCCTATTTGGAACCAGTCTGTTGACTGATATCCACAGGGGTCGTTAATCAGCCTAGACTGGAAATACTGCACACTCTTTAGCATAAGGAGAAAACGTGTAAACACCACATAGAAGTGACCTTATCGAGGCTCCATGCTCCCTTTTCGGTCTCTAAAACTATTGCTATGACCCTTCACCTAGTATGCTTTTCCCCACCTTCATGGCCCACTCCTCACACTTGTCCCTACAAATTACACTCCTATTCCCAGAGTTGAGAATGTTTTAGTGAGAAATACAAGTTATTGAAAACAAATCAAGCTACCACAAGCCAAGAGAGAAACTGGGTTTCATTTTTCTGTCTCCCTAAAAACCATTTTAACAGTTTCTTTATCTACATGGCAGAATAAAGCTGTCCTATGCTCTCGAGTCAGACACAACTGAAGCGACTTAGCAGCAGCAGCAGCATGCTCTCGAGATTCCACCTTGCAGTTCTAGAGACCAACTGACTACCTCTAAATGCCATTTTTAATTTACAGGGAGAAAATCTGACTGGCACAGCCCAGCTTCCTTTGTGGCCAGGGACATGGGTATGACACAGCCCAACCATGAATACTAAGGTCCTACCGAGGGGTAGGGGTTGTATTGGTAGGTATTTTACAGGCTAAATGGATATCCTAAAAGCTCTGCTATAAAGGACCTTCCTGCAGAACCTTTGAATCTGTGTTTTCCAAACTTCTCTGAGGGTAGAATCATCAGACCCTAGACTGAAAAGTCTGAATCAGTGGACCTGGCAATGTCTATTTTTAGTAACTACATCAGGTGATCATTATCATGAGGCAAGCTTGGGAAACTCTGTTGAATCAAACCAGAGGCTACTGCCTATACAGAAGGACATGTTTGACCTGTGTAGCCAAACTCTTCCATCCTGCATTCCTCAAAGTGTCTTGACCTATGATTGTCAATGAGCCTACTCTCTCCACAATCTGATCTCTTGGGAGTCTTCTTTTAAAAAAAAAAAAATGATTTACTTATTTTGGCTGCACTGGGTCTCCGTTGCCAGGGGCAGATTTCTCTAGTTGCAGAGAGCAGGGGCTACTGTCTAGTTGGTGGTACATGGGCTTCTCATTGCAACGGCTCTTCTTGTTGCAGAGCACAGCCTCTAGGACACATGGGCTTCAGCAGTTGCGGCTCTTGGGGCTAAGTGGCTCTGTGGCATGTGGGATCTCCCCAGACCAAAGATCAAACCCGTCCTCTGCATTGCAAGGCAGATTCTCAACCTCTGGACCAGGGAAATCTTCTTGGGAGTATTCTATCCTGAATCATTTCAAAGTCTCAGGAAGTAACTGTGAGGAGACTCAACATTACTCACACTTCAACTTTCACCGGAGACTTGGGCCCAAAGCATGGAAAAATAAAACAGCATGGAAAATCTTGGGGCCCAAAGATTTTAATTCTTTTTGAATTAAAAAGAAAGTCAACTTTCCATACAGATTTCCCTCCCTCTCCTTAGAGATCAGGATAGCATGAAAAACTCTCTTCCTTTAAGAACTCTAACTGCCTTGAGAGTAGGTGAGTTTGACATGTTTCACATTCCCACTTCACCCCAATCCCACCATTTCAGTTAACTGGGTATTCTGGTCCCAAGCATTTTATCACATGCTTAGAAGATTGACATTCTTCATAAAGGACAGTTTAACAAATTAAAGGCTTAGCTTTACATATTGTTTTAAGATTCACATAATACTATCCTAATAATACAATGCTGGTTTATTTTCAGGCTGAGGTTATCAACTAAAGGATATCGTTATAAAGTAAGGAACAAGCAGATACTTAATGACAACTGTCAAAATCTTTTTCCTGTGTAAAGTACTGTGGTGGTTTTCAAAAGATATATCAGAAATACAAAAGACCAGTGAACATATGAAAAAACTGCTCCACCTCAGCAAGAATACAAATTAAAAGAATGAGCTCATTTTTTACCTATCAGATTGGCAAAGATAAAAAAGAATAATACCCAGTGCTGGTGAGGTTGTGAGAAGGGTGACTCCCTTGCTGAAAGGAGTATAAATTGGGATGGCTTTTCCAGAAGGTAATTGGAATATGTATTTATAAAGTCTTAAAAGTGGCTACATTTCTTAATCTAGCACTTTTTCTTTGTAAGAATTTATCCTAAAAAAAAAAAAAGAACTAAGACTGGGCACAAAGATTTATGACAAGATTGTTCATTATAACACTGACTATATTGGCAAGTACCTGGAGAAAAGAACCCAGCAACAGAAAATAGTTAAGCAAACTAAGGCAGAGACATACAATGAATATATTGCAGTCACAAAAACCTGAGGAGGTACGATAATATTTATAGATAGGGAAGTATTTAATATGTTGGCAAAAAAAATCAGTTTAAAAAATAATTATATGAGGTATGACCTCATTTTTGTTTTTAAAAATTGTAGTAGACTATTTGGGCACAGTTGTCTAGTCTGTAATTCATTATTGGGAATCACCTCCACAACCCCACCTGAAAGGGGTGGCCTTCCTGGTCCTGTTTTAGTAACAGCTTGACATTGGCTGATAAAAGTGTGGGATCAGTAAATAGCTAGAATTCTCTGACTGGAGAATAAGAACTAACAGACACAATACCGTGCTCACATGATTGCTGAGGAATAAACTGAAGGATGCTTCCAGTTAGGGCTAGGATGGCCATTTTCACTCACTCGCAAGCAGAAGAGTAGCAGAATGAGCCTTGTCTGCAGGAAGGAAAGGAGAAGAGAGAAACAGAACGTGAGCTTCAAAAGACTGTGATGTGTGGAAGGAGGAGTGTCCTCTCCCTAACTTTTAAACAAGTCTCCTTTCATTGAACTATCTTGAGTCACATAAAGAATAAACCTCTGAATTTAACAGATACTATCCCTGAAAGATGGTATTTCAGAGCAGTTTTCTCCATTTTTTTCTTTTAAATTGTAACATGACATGAAAGGTCAAAAAGCTGCACTCCACCCAGGATTATGCACTTAACTGTGTGATTTGGAGAAGTCATTCCACCGTCTACAGAGTCTGTGAGACTTTCAAGCAGGAAAGCCCAGGTTTTTAGAAAGGACAAAGCACACTCACGGGGTAGGACCCAGAGAACTCCCTGTCTGCCCATCTTGCAGGTGGCTCAAAACCCAAGTGAAAAAGACTGAATCATGCCTTGCCAGTGAGTGGCAGTCTAGATGTGAATGCTGGTGTTCTTTTTAGGACACCAGCAAGTGGGTTCGGACAAATTGCTTAATGATTTTATAGCTCAATCTCCCTATCTGTAAAATGGGATTAATTTTTTAATTAATTCATTTATTTAAATTGGAGATAATTACTTTACAATATTGCGGTGGTTTTTTGCCATACATCGACATGAATCAGACACAGGTACATGTATCCCCCTGTCCTGAACCCCCTCCCACCTCACCCCATCCCTCTGGGCTGTCCCAGAGCACCGGCTTTGAGTGTCCTGCTTTGTGCATTGAATTTGCACTGGTCGTCTATTTTCCATATGGTAATATACATGTTTCAATGCTATTTTCTCAAATCATCCCACCCTCACCTTCTCCCACATACTCCAAAAGCATGTTCTTTACATCTGTGTCTCTTTTGTTATCTTGCATATAGGGTGGTCATTACTTTCTAAATTCCATATATGTGTTAATATACTGTATTGGTGTTTCTTGACTTACTTCACACTGTATAATAGGCTCCAGTTTCATCCATGGCATTAGAACTGACTTGAATGCATTCTTTTTTATAGCTGAGTAATATTCCATTGTTTATATGTACCACAGCTTTCTTATCCATTCATCTGCTGATGGACATCTAGGTTGCTTCCATGTCCTGGCTATTGTACACAGTGCTGCGATGAACATTGGGGTACACGTGTCTCTTTCAGTTCTGGTTTCTTTGGTGTGTTTACTCAGCAGTAGGGAGTTCTAGTTCTAGTTTTTTAAGGAATCTCCACACTGTTCTCCATAGTAGCTGTACTAGTTTGCACTCCCACCGGCAGGGTAAGAGGGTTGGGATTAATTCTTACACAGCTTCCTTAGAACTGCTGAAGGATTAAAATGAGCTAACTCATGTAAAGTTCTTAGCATAGGAACTAGAACATGAAATAAGCATTAGTTGTGGTTTCCAGAGGCCCTGTTCAAGGAAAAGGTATTCCTTACTTTCCAAGAAACAGACTAGTCCCCTAGGCCAGTGCTTCTCAAACTGCAGTGTGCCTAAGTGCTAAGTCACTTCAGTCGTGTCCGACTCTGTGTGACCCCATAGATGGCGGCCCACCAGGCTCCCCCGTCCCTGGGATTCCCTAAAGATGTTGTTAATAAGCAGATTCTGGGGTGGGCTCAGAATTTGCATTTCCAACTAGTTTTAGGTAAAACCAAAGCAGGTAATCCACCAAGCTGTGTTAGTGCTAACACTTCTATCTCAAAGAAACACATAAAACATTCTCATACCTATTTCCAATGTGCAAAAGAACTCAATCAACTGGAAAGTTTTAAGAGTGGGACCTTTTAATTACTTAGATGTTCTCACTAAATTGGAGTTAAACATCGCCATGTTTTCAGTTTCAGCTTTCAGAGCAACTGCTTCTAAAATATATTATTAGTTCACTTTTTGGCTTTGGTAAGTTCAGGACATAATTTAGTCTTTCTTTGATGATTTGTGAGGCACTTCAGAGTCTTACAGTGCCTCTGGTCTTATTTAGAGCATTCATTTTCATTGCCTGGCTCCATAGACACAGCAGTTATGGGGTAAGAAATTGGACTGAATTTGTTCAGACCCAGAGCATAGTCTGAACTGCATTGAAGGGTTTTATGTGTTTCTACTGATTCTTTGGAATGAGTGTCTTTGCTGACCATAAAGTGAAATGAAGGATGCTATTCTGGTTACTTGAAGGGTCTGATCATGCTCTAAATAGTTGAGTTATATACACTGCTACAGAATAACACCATGCCACGCCAGGGGTGCAGCCAGGCAACTCCTGGCCGTTCTGTGGAGGATGCTAAAAGAAGCTTCCCTGGGAAGCACTCAAGACTTTGAGGATATCAGGAGCTCTTTCACCTCAACTTATGCAATATTGCTTTCTCCCCAGTCTTGTCTTAACAAAGAATTAGGCAGCTTCAAAGCCATTTCGCAAATAAACAGACTCAGGACTGCTGCTACTGAACATTCAGGAAACCTGCTTTTCTTTACTCATGGTGGTTTTACAGAGGATTTCTACTCCATGGAATGGTCACTTCTCAAGCTGTTTCAAACTCACAAGATTTATTAGGAATCACATGAACCATGTCTAGCCTTGCCTCGCTGTTTTTCTCAGTTCAGTTCTATTTCCTTCCTTCTCCTCCAAGCCCCTCCATCCTTTTTTCTCCTCCTTCTCCTCCCTCCCACGCATTCTTACTGAGGCATGACACACTCTCAGAGAAGGCTGCACCCTCTCTCCCACCCCTGCTACATCCCATCCTTGCTCTCTGAGCTTACTCCTTTCAACCAGTTCTATTCCTATAGGAAAACTTGGTCTCCTTTTGATATATTTAAGTCAGGCCCCATTTCTCCCAGATATTTCCGTGAATCTTTCCAAATGTCTGCAGGTCTCAAGCACACAGATGTTCTTACCAAAGACTGTTAACAAATGTTCTTTTGGAGCCTGAGATACATCCAGTCTGACCCTTCCTTCAACAGACATGAGTGTGAGAGTTTGCTGGGACAACCCTGCAGCAACCCAATACCACCCCAAAAGAAACACAAATCTAACTCCAGTAGCTTTGAAGAATCATGTAAATTAACATCAGTCACATTATGTTTTAAAAGTTCTAATAGGCACTATTTTAAGGTAAAAAGAAACAAGAAAAATTAATGTTGGAGATGTACTTTAACCCAATATATTAAAATATTATCATTTCAGTGAGTATTCAATGTAAAAAATTGTCAACAGAATAGGTATTTTACATTCTTTCTTCTACACTAAGTCGTCAAAATCCCCTGTGCACACTACACTTGCTGCGTGTCTCAGTTTGGACCAGCCACAATTTAATGGCTCAACAGGCAAAGGTGGGCCCTAATGTCCACATAGAAAGAGGAGAATGTAGATGTCTACTGTGATTCCCATGAAGGAGCAGAGTGAAAGTTTTCACAAGCATATCATAAAGGCTACATCTTTAAAACCTTTCTTAGCCAACTCTCTACACCCAAGGCAAGTGCTAAGAATCTCACACCCCACTCAGCCCCACTCACCCCCTCGCTGCTTTGTTCTGTTCTTCCTTTTCCCTCCTCCTCAACTTGCTTTTACTGGCCTAGGCCCCTGATACTGAAAACGCTTCTCTGACTGCTTTTCCTCCAAGAATTAGTCCTTCTGGAATTATAGTGAATAAAATGATCTGTTTTGTTGGCTGATCCTTCAAGGTTCCCGGTTCACCCGGCACATGCTCGCCAGTCTCCCAGGTTTCTTGTGGGTACCTGGGTGAACACAAGTGATCCCCAGCCGGAAACACATGAGCCACTCTTGAGATGCGTGGGGACTTCACCAAGGCAACAGAATCTGCCTGCGGTGAAGATGCTCCTGCTAACCAGCTCACGTTGCAGAGCCCTTCTCAGGATCGCTGCCAGCACTGCAGCTCTAACAGGAGAGTTACTGAGAAGAGGAAGCTTTCCCTCTGTGACAAAGACCATTCCCTCCTTCTGACACCTAGAGTCTTGGGAATGAGAAGAAGACACGGAGGCAAAGCAACACTCCCCGGAGAGCAGTTTATTATATTCAGCTGTAGGGGCTACAGAATTAATCATGATCTGTTTGTACAGCTTTCCTGTCAACACTAGTAATGTCTGCCCTGTGCTTCTCTAAGACTCAGATGGGATGTTTCCCAAAGACAATCCAGGTGGAGTTACGGTTTCTGGTGGTGAGAATGATTTGCTCATGTCCAGCACTATCTTCCCTAAGATTGTGAAACGCATATTTTTTAAAAGTATTTATTAATTTATTTGGCTGTGTCAAGTCTTAGTCGTGGCATGCAGGATCTTTAGTTGTGGCATATGAACTTAGTTGTGATCTGTGGAATCTAGTTAGTTCCCTAACCAGAGACTGAACCCAAGGCTCCCTGCTACTGGAGCTGTAGCACTGGACCACTACGGAAATCCTTGAAATATAGTTTTCAATCATTTGGTTGGAATGAAGATGGAAAACATTGTTCATAAAATAGATGCCTCTATCTATGGACAATAGATAATAACAATAACATCTAGCTAAGTAGCCTTGATCCTCTTGAGACACAGCTGGATCTGTTCAGCTCAGTCATGTCCAACTCTTTGCGACCCCATTGACTATAGCCCACCAGGGTCCTCTGTCCATGGAACTTCCCAGGCCAGAATACTAGAGTGGATTGCCATTTTCTACTCCAGGATCTAACTGAATAAATCCTTATTCTTCTTATAGCCACACAAAAGATATGATTGGACTCTGCAAATAACCCAACTGTTCTCAGGAATCACAATCAACTAGACTCCCAAGGGTCATCCAGACCAAAAAAGACCTAAAGCTAGTCTAGTAAACCCCTTAGGTCTTCTAAACCAATGCAGTACTGGCAGAAATGGGTCACCCAGGGAGAGCAAGGATTTGAACAGCACTCAGTTCAGCATCTTTTTACCTCATATCAATCACTTCAAGAGACCTTGTGCTGAAGACTTGGCTACTCTCAAAACTCCCTTTGTATCTAAACACTAATAAATATCCAAGAAATATCAATTGTTCTTTTCATCTTCCCCCAGCTGAACGAGTCATTCTAATACTGAATGGCTTTTTAATATCTTTGACACACTCCCTTTCCTATGTCTGCCAATATTATAATGCATTATTTGGCTGGTGATTTTTCTCATTTCTCTTCTCAACTCAGCAGCCAGAACTGCTCCTCCTGACTTGGCAGAAGTTGAGGATGTCCATTCTTGCTGACTTTTGTGCCTGTTCATTGCCAGAAACCCATAATATTTAAGATTTTTCATTTTTCCTCTGCATTTTTTTGAGAGGAGTTATTATTTGTGGCCAGAAATTCCATAGTTTTCCAATTTACTCTATTGTTCATAAAGTACCCAACACAGGCCTCTATTTCTTTGAAATCCTAAAGAAACATACAATTGTCAAGTAGTACAAGTTATGCAAGAATTCTATATATATACAGTCTAATTAACCAAAAGGTGTTTTATTATTGTTAAATATAGGAGTATGCTTTCCTGAGTATGGTACACAATCATAGTTTCCTCTGAGCTAGTTCATTTATTACACTTCTCTCTGCTGACCTGGATGAATAATGATCTCAGGTAAGTTTAAGACAGTGGAGGCACAGTCGAAAAGGTGCCAATGAATTGGACTCTGCCATTAACAATCTGTATCCTTGGAAAGTCACTTAATACCCATAAACCACATTTATCTTCATCTGTTAAAACAGGAGACTAAATTAGACCAATGATTTCCAAGGTGCAGATCCCTGGTGGCTTCTAAATTCATGGCATCTCCAAATCCATGTGTATACCTAATAGGTTATAGTTGAAATAAACAATATGCCTCATTTATCCAGGTATAGCTATTTGTTTCAAATATATGTAATTGCTGTTCTGATTAACAAATTTAAATTCAGGCAAATGATTATTGAATTCATAGTGGCATATTGTCATTATACACCTTCTCAATCCATGGATGCTACAAATTTATACCCTACTGAATGGGAATCCAACAATGTTGAGGTTGAAAAGGGATTCTCACACTTGAAGATTTCTGAATCTCTGTGGTATACTCAGCTGTAGATCCCTTGCAACAGTAAAATTCTGTGTTTAAACATTTCTACTTTGACAGGGGGTCTCCCATGCTCTAACTCAAAGGCCAGTAAGGGAAATAGTTGAGCATGGGGCAGACTTGGAGTAACCGTCAGCTCACAACATGCAGACTGGAGCTTTGTCTGGTCACACTGCACTCTAACTGCAAAAGCTCTTGCAGAGGAGAGGAAAATTTCAGATAAGGGCTATTGGTGTCTTAGAAGATTTCTTGAGACTTTCCTCGCCCCCCTCTTTTCTATTCCATTTAACTGTTGACTCACTTCAGGCTATATGTTTCTTGAACAAGCAATCTAATCTGTATCAATTATGGCAGCCAAACATGAAGCAAGAAGTCTAGTCTCATTTATAGCCTTAGTATTATAACTGGAAACAAGAAGTCTTTTCAAAATAAGCAAATGCAAATACTAAGCAAATTATACCCAAACCACTTCTTTGGGGAACCATCGAAATTTTTTTCACCTTAATATAAGCCTTAGGATAATCCTGATGGTGAAAATTATTCCAAGGATGTAAGACTATATACTCATTTATGTAAGAAGCCAAGTTTAATGATTATAAAAATAAAAGAAATATCTTTTAAAGAACTAAGGAAGGGATAACTTACTTATTATGAATTCCTTGAAGGATGGACAATCTTTTATTTATCTCTGTGCCTCTGTATCCGAGCATTTATGGTTGTTATTATATTTATTGCCACTGCTACTGCTAAATCGCTTCAGTCGTGTCCGACTCTGTGTGACCCCATAGATGGCAGCCCACCAGGCTCCCTCATCCCTGGGATTCTCCAGGCTTAAATAGTGAGTTTCCTGAATACAAAAAGAACTGGAAGAAGATCTTGACTGCCCTTCAACTAAAAGGAATAGGATTTGAAATAATCAATCACAGCCTGTGAAATCAATATGCATAACACAGAACTGAAGAATATTTATGTAAATGCATTTTCTAAAAGCTTGGGGGGAAATGGGAAATGAGCCAGTAGAACTACCAGAAATAGCACTGTAAAGTGATATCAATTTTCCACTATCTAAAAACAGACTTCTTGGGAACCGGTTTATCAGATTATTATGGAGTAAGCAAACTACCTAGGAAATAAAAAGAGGCTAAAAATGTCAGAAGAATGACCTGAAGGAGCCACTTGCTCCAATCTAAAGATGCCAGGGAGTAGAAGACACTAAAGTTTGTAGGGAAAGAATGAAGAAACACTATTAAAAAGAAAGTTGGGTCAAGATGCTCAAGAAATAAAGTTTAGGCAAAAACAAAACAACTGACCTAGAATGTTTCAAAAGAGAGGGGGCAGTGGTAAGTTTGTGATATATGAATGGTTAGCTTGACAACAAAGAGAAAATTCAACCAAAGAAAAGAATTATTTACAGGAACAATGAAAGTGGAAATCAACATTTTTCAGTAAATACTATGCACCTGGCACTATTCTCATCTAATTCCATGTTCCCAATTCTGTCATTAGGTATGTGCAATGTGATCTCATTTTTCAGATGAGGTTGGAAACATTTGTCCTGAGTGACCCAACCAGAAAGTGGCAGGGCCAGGATTCCAAAACAGGACTCTTTGACATGATGGGTATTCAACTCTGCTCACATTGGGGATCCTGAAGGAAAGTAAAGGAGCAAGAGGAGAAGCATCGCTGTGAAAAGTTCAAGGTTGACTTCTGCTAAATCCATGAGAAAAGCCTAGCTAGCTGCACATGGAAGAAAGTTGGAATGGTCCACCTCATAAAACAAGGCAACTGGCTGGATGGCATCACTGACTCAATGGACGTGAGTTTGAGTGAACTCCGGGAGTTGGTGATGGACAAGGAGGCCTGGCGTGCTGCGATTCATGGGGTCGCAGAGTCAGACACGACTGAGCGACTGAACTGAACTGAGCATCATTTTAAACAAAAGAAAAGGGAGGCATTAGTAGCAGAGGCCATTGATACTGCAACACACTGTTTACAAGATTTTTGCAAAAATTCTGCTTCAGTGGCTGACAAAAACAGCCAAAGGCATGATTTAGCAATCTGGCAGTCTGCCATAGAGAGGCAGGAAGGAGCTGACAGTTGGTGAACTTAAGAGAAGTCACAAAGAAATGGTACAAAAGAAATTTACTAGATTTTAAGCAGGGAAAAGGATTTTTGCTAAGACAATACAAATCATATAAATACAAACTAGACAATAACACAAGCAGTATAATATCAAGGAACATGGGAAATATTACTTGTGATACAGAATATAAGAAATATAGAAAATCAGCTATTAAACCAGATACTATTTATGCATTTCATTATGTTTTTTAAAAGATAATACTAAAAGAAAAAAAGATAATCCTAGATCCTAGTTTGGAAAGTATTTTTAATTAGAATTCAATTAAACAAAAATCAATGGGGTGTCACTGAGTAACAGGAAAAGTACCAGACTGGAAGTCCAGAGATTTAATAAAATATTTTAAAACAAATATCTTGGTATTGCTAAGTTTGATTTCTTCACTGGCAAACTGGGTATAATAGTAATACATTCAGAGAATTTTTGTGAACATTAAAGGCAACAATGTTTGTGAAAATTGCCAGTGCGATGCAATCTTCATACTGTTCAATGAGGTTCTCAAGGCAAGAATACTGAAGTGGTTTGCCATTCCTTCTCTGGTGGACCACATGTTGTCAGAACTCTCCACCATGACCTGTCTGTCTCAGGTGGCCCTACATGGCATGGCTCATAGTTTCATTGAGTTAGACTGTGGTCCATGTGATCAGATTGGTTAGTTTTCTGTGATTGTGGTTTTCAGTCTGTCTGCCCTCTGATAAGAAGGGCAGATAAGAGAAGGATAAGAGGCTTATGGAAGCTTCCTGATGGGAGAAATTGACTGAGGGGGAAACTGGGTCTTGTTCTGATGGACAGACATGCTCAGTAAATCTTTAATCCAATTTTCTGTTGAAGGGTGGGGCTGTGTTCCTTCCCTGTTATTTGACCTGAGGCCAAACTATGGTGGAGGTAATGAAGATAATGGAGACCTCCCTCAAAAGTTCCCCTGCATGCACTGCATACTCGGTGCCCCCAACCCTGCAGCACGCCACTGCTGACCCACGCCTCTGCCAGAGACTCCTGGGCACTCACGGGCAAGTCTGGGTCAGTCTCTTGTGGGGAAACTGCTCCTTTCTCTTGGGTCCTTGTGCACACAAGGTTCTGTTTGTGCCCTCCCAGAGTCTGTCTCCCCAGTCCTGTGTAAGTTCTGGCGGCTCTATGGTGAGTTAATGGCGACCTCCTCCCAGAGGGCTTATGCCATACCCAGGTCTACTGCACCCAGAGCCCCTGCCCCTGCAGCAGTCCACTCCTGACCCGTACCTCCTCAGGAGACACCCAAACACAGTTTTGCTGTCAGTCTCTGTGAGGTCTCTGTGTCCTGGTGCGTACAAGGTATGTTTGAGTCCTCTGAGCACCTCTGGCAGGTATGGAGTTTGATTCTAAACACGATTTTGCCCTTCCTACCATCTTGCTGGGGCTTCTCCTTTGCCCCTGGACATGGGATATCTCATCAAAGTTGCTTTAGTGCCATGCAGCCACCATTCCAGTGCCTACTGTCTTGCTGGGGCTTCTCTGACCTTGGATGTAGGGTATCTCCTCACACTCACTCCAGTGTTGTGCAGCTACTTCTGCTTTATTGACTCTGCCAAAGCCTTTGACTGTGTGGATCACAACAAACTATGGAAAATTCTTAAAGAGATGGGAATACCAGACCACCTGACCTGCCTCCTGAGAAATCTGTATGCAGGTCAGGAAACAACAGTTAGAACTGAACATGGAATAACAGACTGATTCCAGATCAGGAAAGAAGTACATCAACACTGTATATTGTCACTCTGCTTATTTAAATTACATGCAGAGTACATTATGAGAAATACCGGGCTGGACGAAGCACAAGCTGGAATCAAGATTGCTATAAGAAATATCAATAACCTCAGATATGCAGGTGACCCCACCCTTATGGAAGAAAGTGAAGAAGAACTAAAGAGCCTCTTGATGAAAGTGAAAGAGGAGAGTGAAAAACTTGGCTTAAAGCTCAACATCAGAAAACTAAGATCATGGCATCTAGTCCCATCACTTCATGGGAAATAGATGGGGAAACAGTTGAAAAGTGGTGGACTTTATTTTGGGGGGCTCCAAAATCACTGCAGATGGTGACTGCAGCCAGGAAATTAAAAGATGCTTGCTCCTTGAAAGAAAAGGACCAACCTGGACAGCTTATTAAAAAGTAGAGACATTACTTTGCCAACAAAAGTCTGTCTAGTCAAAGCTATGATTTTCCAGTAGTCATGTATGGATGTGAGAGTTGGACCATAAAGAAAGCTGAGCACTGAAGAATTGATGCTTTTGAACTGTGGTGTTGGAGAAGACTCTTGAGAGTCCCTTGGACTGCAAGGAGATCCAACCAGTCCATTCTAAAGGAGATCAGTCCTGGGTGTTCTTTGGAAGGAATGATGCTAAAGATGAAACTTCAATACTTTGGCCACCTCATGCGAAGAGTTGACTCATTGGAAAAGACTCTGATGCTAGGAGGGATTGGGGGCAGGAGGAGAAGGGGACGACAGAGGATGAGATGGCTGGATGGCATCACTGACTCAATGGACATGAGTTTGAGTACACTCTGGGAGTTGGTGATGGACAGGGAGGCCTGGTGTGCTGCACTCCATGGGGTTGCAAAGAGTTGGACATGACTGAGTGACTGAACTGAACTGATGCAATCTTCATCATCACGATTATTTCTACTCTGGTCCTACTTAGGTATATGACCTTAGTTGTTTAGTCATTAAGTCATGTCCAACTCTTTTGCAACCTCATGGACTATAGCCCACCAGTCTTCTGTCCGTGGGATTTCCCAGGCAAGAATACTGGAGTAGGTTGTCATTTCCTTCTCCAGGGGATCTTCCCAACCCAGGGATCAAACTTGTGTCTCCTGCATTGGCAGGTGGGGTTTTTACTACTGAGCCACCAGAGAAACCCTGTATGACCTTAACAGTTAGAAAATGGAAGAGAAAATGAGGAGGGCTTTCCTGGTGGCTGAATCGGTTAAAAATCTGTCTCAATGTGGAGACCTGGGTTCAAAATGTGGGAGACCTGGAGGTTCGAAATGTGGGAGACCTGGAGGAGGGCGTGGCAACCCACTCCAGTATTCTTGTCTGGAGAAACCCCATAGACAGAGGAGTCTGGAGGGCTATAGTTCATAGGGTTGCAAAGAGTTAGACAGGACTGAGAGACTAAGCACAGGATAGCATTCTCTGCTAATGTAAATCATTGCTTTTCCTCAAAATTATATAAATATATTTTACAACAGATAAGCAATTAAAATATGTAAAAATACAACATCCCCCTACCTATGGGTAGAGAGAAAGGAAAATTAAACTGACAGACAAAGCTGCCCGGCTCATTCTATATACTGTCTGTGGCACAGAGATCATATGAAAACACTTGTGAAATTCAAATGCAGTGAAGTGAAACTTTGAAAGGAAATATCAACATGCAGGCAGAGCCCCCATCACATTCCATTCAAAGGACACAGGTCAATGTTAACAGAATAATATAGCAATTTCTTCTCATTTGGTAAGCTCCTACTGATTCTACAAAGCTTGATACAAATGTTTGTCACCTCCGCTGTGAAGCCCTCTCCAATTTGCTGCCAGAGCACTGTGTGTAGCATAAGCTTACCAGTTCTCTGTAGTTGGTTGTCTTATACATTTACCTACCCACTAGATTACTAGGTCCTTAAAAATTAGAATACCATCTTATTCAACTTTATAGCCTAGCCAACCACAGGGTCAGACACATAAAAGTTGTTTAATAACACTGGTTTGAGAACTGAATTAATTAAATGAATGCTAAAAACACAAAGTACATGACAGAAACTGGCTCTTAAGTCTACATAACTTGTGTTATGATGCCTTAATAGAAAGACTAACCATTGAAAAAATGTACAAAGTCCATTCATTTCTCCCAACTTGTCTGGCTTCCTAGAATAAGAATGAAGACTTCCAATCCAGAAACTAGACAGCTGGCCTTTATTGACTAGCTGCTGCTTTTGGAGGCTGTCAGAATACTGTTATTTCCTACCTTCCCAACTTATAAACATCCAGCCTATGAAACACAGGTGAAATAAGCCAAAGTAAGTAGAATAGAAATTATAAGCTAAGATACAACTGAAAAAAAAAATCACCAATTGGAAAAAGCCTCACTTATGCAAATGTAAGGAGCCCACAGTGTTTCAGAGGGAAACATACATATGAAAAAAAAATTTTTCAGGTAACCAAACAGGAATAATAAATTGCATAATAAAGGGAGGGAAGTCAGGCTGGTCACAAAATTCTCCTTTGTATTATTAGGTATTAGAAGGAAATTAAGCAGAATGTACAGAATTTTGAGGGGCAAAAGTTGTAATTTAAGGTTGTATACCCAGCTTCTATGACTCTTCCAGTTGCAACTGAGAGGAAACCTAGCTCTATCTTAAGGTAAAATAAATGACTAAGTTGGTTCAAAAAATGTCCAAGGTAACTTTCAGTTCAGTCGCTCAGTCGTGTCCAACTCTTTGCGACCCCATGAATCGCAGCACGCCAGGCCTCCCTGTCCATCAACTTCCAGAGTTCACTCAGACTCACATCTATCGAGTCAGTGATGCCATCCAGCCATCTCATCTTCTGTCGTCCCCTTCCAAATAGGAAAAGGAGTACGTCAAGGCTGTATATTGTCACCCTGCTTATTTAACTTATATGCAGAGTACATCATGAGAAATGCTGGACTGGAAGAAACACAAGCTGGAATCAAGATTGCTGGGAGAAATATCAATAATCTCAGATATGCAGATGACACCACCCTTATGGCAGAAAGTGAGGAGGAGCTAAAAAGCCTCTTGCTGAAAGTGAAAGAGGAGAGTGGAAAAGTTGGCTTAAAGCTCAACATTCAGAAAACGAAGATCATGGCATCTGGCCTCATCACTTCATGGGAAATAGATGGGGAAACAGTAGAAACAGTGTCAGACTTTGTTTTTTGGGGCTCCAAAATCATTGCAGATGGTGACTGCAGCCATGAAATTAAAAGGCGCTTACTCCTTGGAAGAAAAGTTATGACCAACCTAGATAGTATATTCAAAAGCAGAGACATTACTTTGCCAACTAAGGTCCGTCTAGTCAAGGCTATGGTTTTTCCTGTGGTCATGTATGGATGTGAGAGTTGGACTGTGAAGAAGGCTGAGCACCCAAGAATTGATGCTTTTGAACTGTGGTGTTGGAGAAGACTCTTGAGAGTCCCTTGGACTGCAAGGAGATCCAACCAGTCCATTCTGAGGGAGATCAACCCTGGGATTTCTTTGGAAGGAATGATGCTGAAGCTGAAGCTCCAGTACTTTGGCCACCTCATGCGAAGAGTTGACTCATTGGAAAAGACCCTGATGCTGAGAGAGATTGGGGGCAGGAGGAGAAGGGGATGACCGAGGATGAGATGGCTGGATGGCATCACGGACTCAGTGGACGTGAGTCTGAGTGAACTCTGGGAGTTGGTGATGGACAGGGAGGCCTGGCGTGCTGCGATTCATGGGGTCGCAGAGTCGGACACGACTGAGTGACTGAACTGAACTGAACTGATTTTCAGAGTCCCTTGGACTGCAAGGAGATCCAACCAGTCCATCCTAAAGGAGATCAGTCCTGGGTGCACATTGGGAGGACTGATGTTGAAACTGATATTGAAACTTTGGCCACTTGATGCGAAGAACTGACTCATTTGAAAAGACCCTGATTTTCCTGATTGAAGGCAGGAGTAGAAGGGGATGACAGAGGATGAGATGGTTGGATGGCATCACCGACTCAATGGTCATGCGTTTGGGTAAGGTCCGGGAGTTGGTGATGGACAGGGAGGCCTGGTGTGCTGTGGATCACGGGGTTGCAAAGATTTGGTCATGACTGAGTAACTGAACTGAACCTATGTACCAATATATTTAGAATTTTGAATTCAATATGATTAACAATTAAATTTTACAGTTAAATTTCTTCATAATCTTTCCCTTCTTAATGCTCTTATTGAGCAAATTATTGCGAACATTGAAGAAAGCATGTGGTTTGTCAGGGGAACTGGGTTTGGTAGGGTTAAAATAACAACAACAAAACCTCTAATGAATGCAGAGTTCCAGAAAACAGCAAGGAGACATAAGAGTCTTTCTTAAGTGAACAATGCAAGGAAATAGAGGAAAACAGTATGATGGGAAAGATTAAAGATCTCATCAAGAAATCTGGAGGTATCGGGGGAACATTTCATGAAAGGATGGGCACAATAAAGGACAGAAACAGTTAGACCTAAGAGAAGCAGAAGAGTTTAAGAAGTGGCAAGAATGCATAGAACTATACAAAACAGGTATTAATGACAGGATAATGATGATGGTATGGGCCATCATCTAGGGCCAAACATCCTGGAGTTAAGTGGGCTTTAGGAAGCATTACTACAAACAAGGCTACTGCAGGTGAAGGAATTCTAGCTGAGTTATTTAAAATCCTAAAATATGATGCTGTTAAAGTGCTGCAATCAATATGTCAGCAAATTTGGAAAACTCAGCCAGTGGCCTAGGGCTAGAAAAGGTCCAATTTTCATTCCAATCCCAAAGAAAGGCAGTGCCAAAGAATGTTCAAACTACTGGACAACTGTGTTCATTTCACATGTCAGCAAGGTCATGCTCATAATACTTCAAGCTAGGCTTCAGCAGTATCTGGGCTAAGAAATTCCAGATGTACAAGCTGGGTTTAGAAAAGGTAGGGAAACCAGAGATCAAACTGCCAACATTCATTGGATCACAGAGAAAGTATGAGAATTCCAGAAAAACCATCTACTTATGCTTTGTTGACTATGCTTAAACCTTTGTGTGGTTTCCATAATAAAGTATGGAAAATTCTTAGAAATGGGCATACCAGACCACCTTACCTGTCTCCTGAGAAACCTGTATGTGTATTAAGAAGCAACAGTTAGAACTGGACATGGAACAATGTACTAGTTTAAAATTCAGTTCAGTTGCTGAAGTAGATGTTTTTCTGGAACTCTCTTGCTTTCTTGATGATCCAATGGATGTTGGCTATTTGATCTCTGGTTTCTCTGCCTTTTCTAAAACCAGCTTGAACATCTGGAAGTTCACAGTTCACATACTGTTGAAGCCTGGCTTGGAGAGTTTTGAGCATTACTTTGCTACGTGTGAGATGAGTGCAATTGTGCGGTAGTTTGAGCATTCTTTGGCATTGCCTTTCTTTGGGATTGGAATGAAGTTGACCTTTTCCAGTCCTGTGGCCACTGCTGAGTTTTCCAAATTTGCTGGCATGTTGAGTGCAGCACTTTCACAGCATCATCTTTTAGGTTTTGAAAGAGCTCAGCTAGAATTCCATCACCTCCACTAGCTTTGTTTGTAGTGATGCTTCCTAAGGCCCACTTGACTTTGCATTCCAGGATGTCTGGCTCTAGGTGAGTGACCACACCATCATGATTATCTGGGTCATGAAGATCTTTTTTGATAGTTCTTCTGCGTATTCTTGCCACCTCTTCTTAATATCTTTGGCTTCTGTTAGGTCCATTTCTGTCCTTTATTGAGCCCATCTTTGCATGAAATATTCCCTTGGTATCTCTAATTTTCTTGAAGAGATCTCTAGTTTTTCCCATTTTATTGTTTTCCTCTATGGCTTTGCACTGATCACTGAGGAAGGCTTTCTTATCTCTCCTTGCTATTCTTTGGAACTCTGCATTCAAATGGGAATATCTTTCCTTTTTTATTTGCCTTTTGCTTCTCTTCTTTTCACAGCTATTTGAAAGACCTCCTCAGACAGCCACTTTACCTTTCTTTTCCTTGGGGATGGGCTTGGTCACTGCCTCTTATACAATATCACGAACCTCCATCCATCGTTCTTCAGGCACTGGATCTATCAGATAATCCCTTGAATCTATTTGTCACTTCCAGTGTATAATCCTAAGGGATTTGGTTTAGGTCATATCTGAATGGTCTAGTGGTTTTCCCCACTTTCTTCAATTTAATTCTGAATTTGGTAATAAGGAGTTCATGATCTGAGGCAGAGTCAGCTCCTGGACTTGCTTTTGCTGACTGTATAGAGCTTTGCCATCTTTGGCTGCAAAGAATATAATCAATCTGATTTCGGTATTGAGCATCTGGTGATGTCCATGTGAAAAGTTTTTTCTTATGTTGTTGGAAGAGGGTGTTTGCTATGCCAGTGCATTCTCTTGGCAAAACCATGTTAGCCTTTGCCCTGCTTCATTCTGTACTCCAAGGCCAAATTTGCCCATTATTCTAGGTATTTAAATTTAGGAAAAATTAGCTTAAAATTAGGAAAGGAGTATGTCAAGGCTGTATATTGTCACCCTGCTTATTTAACTTAAATGCAGAGTTAATCATGTGACATGTTGGGCTGGATGAATTACAAGCTGGAATCAAGATTGCTGGAAGAAATATCAACAACCTCAGATATGCAGATGACACCACCCTTATGGCAGAAAAAGAAGAGGAGCTAGAGCTTCTTGATGAAAGTGAAAGAGGAGAGTGAAAAAGCTGGCTTAAAACTCAATATTCAAAAAACTAAGATCATGGCATCTGGTCCCATCACTTCATAGCAAATAGAAGGCGAAAAAGTGGAAGCAGTGACAGACTATTTTTCTGGGCTCCAAAATCACTGTGGATGGTGACTGCAGCCATGAAATTAAAAGACACTTGCTCCTTGGAAGGAAAGCTAGGACCAACCTAGACCGTGTATTAAAAAGCAGAGACATTACTTTGCCAACATATAGGCAAAGTTACGGTTTTCCAATAGCCATGTGTGGATGTGAGAGTTGAACCATAAGAAAGCTGAGTGCCGAAGAATTGATGCTTTCGAACTGTGGTGTTGGAGAAGACTTTTGAGAGTCCCCTGGATTGCAAGATCAAGGCAGTCAATTGAAGAAATCAGTCCTGAATATTTATTGGAAGGACTGATTCTGAAGCTGAAGCTTCCATACTTTGGCCACCTGATTGGAGGAACTTACTTATTGGAAAAGACCCTGATGTTGGGAAAGATTGAGGGCAGGAGGAGAAGCGGGTGACAGAGGATGAAATGGTTAGATAGCATCACCAAGTCAATGGATGTGAATTTGATAAAACTTTGAGAGAGAGTGAAGGACAGAGAATCCTGGTGTGATGCAGTCCAGTTTGGGGTCGCAAAGAATCAGACATGTCTTAGCAACTGCATGATAATAGCAAAAATATGCTCATACAGGTACCCATTTGACTCCTAAATAATCACTTTTGCTCCTTTGCTATTTTCAGGTTTTATAGCAAAAATATCTCAACTTATTTGGCAACCTTTTGTTTAACTTTTAAAATGGCAAGATGCAATCAACTAGTTAAATATTATGGCTGGAAAGTTAGTCTTAATCAGTTCAAAAGAACAAAAATTGCTTCAGAGTTCAGCATGATTCAATTGCCTATGAGGTTTCAGATGTGTCATCTAACTACTGGAAAAATAACAATGAAATCTGTTAGAATTCCATAAAAGGCTGAAGTTAGGGAAAAAAAGTTTAATCATCAAATTAGCATGCATTGTGTATTCTGGAGTCAAAGATAAGGCAGACAGTGTCTGCCCTCAAAAGTCATATAATCCATAGAATAGCATTACCCAAATTTCAGTACTTACCTTTAGCTATATTTACTATTTCTTTTATGGTAACTTAAAGATTAGACTTGCACCTCAAATCATCAGTTCCCCCCTCTGCCCCCAATGGCTCAGATGGTAAAGAATCTGCCTGCAATATGGGAGACCTGGGTTTGGTCCCTGGGTAGGGAAGATCCCCTGGAGGAGGGCATGGCAACTCACTCCAGTATTCTTGCCTGGAGAATCCCACAGACAGAGGAGCCTGGCGGTCTATAGGTCCATAGGGTCATAAAGACTGACCCTTTACTTTAAAGGGTCACTTTACTTTAAAAAGTCACACCCTTTACTTTAAAAGTCACTTAAAGTGACTTTACTTTTTTTTTTTTTTAAGATTAGTCTTGCACCTTAAATCATCAGTCCTCAGCCTTTTTGGCACCAGGGACCAGTATTGTGGAAGACAATTTTTCCAATGATGGGGGGAGGGAGTTTGGGTTGATTCAAATGCAGTAGGCTTCAAGCTCTTTTGATAGGAGGTGGAGCTCAGGCCTTAATCTGAGTGATGGGGAAAGGCTGTAAAGACAGGCAAAGCATTGCTTGCCTGCCACTCGTCCCCTGCTATGTAGCCAGGTTCTAACTCAGGCCAGGGACCATTTCTGGTCTGTGGCACAAACGGTGGGTACCCTTGCCCTAAATCTCTATATAGGGCTTCCCAGGTGGCACAATGATAACGAATCTGCTTGCCAACGCAGGAGTCGCAAGAGACAAGGGTTTGATCCCTGGGTCAGGAAGATCCCCTGGAAGAGGAAGCGGCAACCCACTGTAGTATTCTCGCCTGGAGAATCCCTTGGATGGAGGAGCCTGGCAGGCTACAGTCCACAGGGTCGGAAAGAGTCGGACAAGATTGAGCAACTTCACTTTCGTTCTTTTCAGGAGAGGTTTAAATGATGGCAAATTGCTTGGGGCTGGCAGAAGCAAAGAGCTACATTTACATAGCAGTTGATACACAACTTCTTTAAAAAGCATGGAGAGAGGTGGTAATAAGTCAGATAATCGGGGTATTATGAGGTTAAAGCTCCCTCAGTTTCCACCGTGATTGCCACTACTATTCCCAAGCAATATCTATAAAATTACCTAAGTAATACACTGATGATATATTTTAATAGTCATTAAGTGAAAATCACCTCCAATTGTGAATTGCACCAGGAGTTACATATTGCAAGCTTCAGAAGCTAACAACTGTAGACGATTTAAGATATAGACAGAAATAGCTGACCTTAGAAAGAAAGTGCAAACAGTCATTAATTGCTATGAGCAAAGCATAAACAAACCACGGAACAATTCAAGCAGGGATAAACAGCTTCTAGGAGCAGCACTGAGCAAATATGACAATTGGCTTTGTCAGACTCTGCCTTCATAACCTGTGCTGAAAGCCATTATCATCGCTTCCTTACCCACCTCTTCTTATCCTGTAAAACATCTGCTTTTAAAGAGAAGTTGCCTACTAGCTCTTCTGCTAAAAATTGAAAATCATGATTTTCTTTTCAGGAGGAGGAAGGATGGGAACAAAACATGCTTTTGGTAATTTTACCGAAAACTCCACTACTAATTAAAACCATACACTGAACATGGGTAGAGAGCAAAAAGGGCAGGTAGAAATGGGAATATCTTGGACAAAACCATGCTCCTCTGTGAATTCCGATTAGCAATGCTATGTTATTGGCTGACTGTTGAACATTCTGTTCTATTCGAAACAGCTGGGACAGCAAAGAAGTCTGTTGTCTTACAGAAACCCAGTTAGGCCTGATGCAATGAGCTACAGAATGCTTTGTTGTGTATACAACGCTGTGTCCGATTCAGCAGTGAATTGACGTCTCCGTATATACTTTGAGATCAGGCTTCATCCAGTTAACTTAGGAAGCTCAATACAACATTACATTATGCTCTCAGTAATTGCTGACACTGGTCCTGCTGAAAATCTTGAAGGGTTTCTAGAAACCTGATCCTTTTGAGCCTGGTGTTGGCCATTGGAGTAAACAGTGGGCAGTGAGTCTCCTTCTGGACTGAAAGGGAATCTGACTTGCACACTTTCTACTATATCTCCCCCTCCACCAGCAGCAGTGCGGTCATATTGGATGTCTCACTGCCTTCTGACATCAGCGAAAACATGAGCGAAGCCAGCTGCCAACATGGTTCTCCTGTTCCAACAGCTATTTGTCTGTCAACAGTAATACAGTCAGGGTTCTACGACTGTAATGCTAACAGTGATTCTTCTCCAAACAGATGAGGATAAAACACTTCCGTGTACCTTGTCATCACAAGCCTCTTTTCAAAAGACTTGACTTGAGAGCATCTTTCTTCTCTGAACTTCCGCTGATGTTTATTGGGATCGATTAAAAAAAATTTTGTTTTTGGCTGTGCTGGGCCTTAAGGCAGCCCACTGGCTTTCTCTAGTTCAGTGTAGAGTGGAGCCCAGGCTCTAGAGTGCAGAGGTTCAGTAGCTGTGGTGTGTGAGCTTATCTCCCCAGTGGCTTGTGGGGTCTTAGTTCCCCCACCAGGGATCGAACCTGTATCCCCTGCATTGGAAGGTGGATTCTTAACTACTGGCTCATCAGGGAAGTCCCCCACATGCTGTAAAGATGACCCCATTAGGGGACTTCCCTGGTAAAGATGACCCCTTAGGGGACTTCCCTGGTAAAGATGACCCCATTAGGGGACTTCCCTGATGAGCCAGTAGTTAAGAATCCACCTTCCAATGCAGGGGATAGAGGTTCGATCCCTGGTGGGGGAACTAAGACCCCACAAGCCACCGGGGAGATAATTCTCCTTTGTACTACAGTTATTTGAATTCTTAAGGATTGGTAATGATTTTTCTTATGAAAATGCCATCATTCTCTCCACCTTCCAGCACTGTGTCTTGTGCACAGTGGAAATTCAGTATGTGTTTGCTGGATCCTGTAGTCAGCAACAACAGACTTGAAGATCTTACCTTAAGAACAGAAGCTCTCAAAGGCAGAGATCTTTATTTTGTTCACTGATGTGATTCCCATGCACCTAGAAAGTTCCTGGCACATGGCTGAAACTCAACAAATATTTGTTGAATGAATGAATAGTATTATGACTTTACAAAGAACTTGCATAGTATGTATTTGGCTGATAAATGAAGAAAAGAGAATACTTTACCTAACATGTAAAGGAAGTAAGAATAGTTTGGTAAAAGTCTCCTTTCTCTAGACCAGGAGTTGGCAAAATTTTCCCACAGAGGGCCTGATGATAAATCTAAGAGGCTTTGTGGGCCATACAGTTTCTGTTGCATCTACTCAGCTCTGCCATTGAGCATGAAAGCTACCATAGACAACACATGAATAAGTGTTTTTACTTACAAAGGCAGTCAGCAGGCAAGATTTGACCCATGGCTGGCAGTCTGCCAAACTGTGCTTTAAAACAGCTGTACAAAAATTATCTATAAGGACTGAGATGACAGATAACTATTCTCTACTTGAAGACCTGCCTTCTGTATGCTTATATGTGCTGCCACCGCCCTCTCCGATAGGTAAAGCAGTGCTTTGGCAATATAGTCTGTACAGAGTTTGAGCAAACTCTGGGAGATAGTGAAGGACAGGGAGGCGTGACATACTGCAGTCCATGGTATTGCAAAGAGTTGGACATAACTGAGTGACTGAACACCAACAAATCAGAGCAGCTTCTCTGATTATGCAGGAAGCTAAGAAATTAACAATTTTTTCACTGCCCATATGAACATGTTTCTTTTGAAGCTGCCTCCCCTTTCATTCTTAATAAGTTATTTTTATAAAAAGCATATACGAAAATGATCATTGGTATTTATGATTTGCAAAAATGTGCTCTCACATTTTTCGCAATAATGACTATAAAAAATGTGACAGTCTCATGAGTTTTGCGTTAGATCACTGTATTATTTCAAGCCAGACCTCTGCTACACAGGATAATAATCTACATATTCATCACTGAAATGGACCAACATTTAAAAATGTTTAAGCAGTATTAATGTGGAACAATAAACTGTGGAAAATTCTGAAAGAGATGGGAATACCAGACCACCTGACCTGCCTCTTGAGAAATCTGTATGCAGGTCAGGAAGCAACAGTTAGAACTGGACATGGAACAACAGACTGGTTCCAAATAGGAAAAGNTACTCCTGAAGCCTGGTTTGGAGAATTTTGAACATTACTTTACTAGCGTGTGAGATGAGTGCAATTGTGTGGTAGTTTGAGCATTCTTTGGCATTGCCTTTCTTTGGGATTGGAATGAAAACTGACCTTTTCCAGTCCTGTGGCCACTGCTGAGTTCTCCAAATTTGCTGGCATATTGAGTGCAACACTTTCACAGCATCATCTTTCAGGATTTGAATTAGATCAACTGGAATTCCATCACCTCCACTACCTTTGTTTGTAGTGATGCTTTCTAAGGCACACTTGACTTCACATTCCAGGATGTCTGGCTCTAGGTGAGTGATCACAGCATTGTGATTATCTTGGTCGTGAAGATCTTTGTTGTACAGTTCTGTGTATTCTTGCCACCTCTTCTTAATATCTTCTGCTTCTGTTAGGTCCATACCATTTCTGTCCTTTATCGAGCCCATCTTTGCATAAAATGTTCCCTTGGTATCTCTAATTTTCTTAAAGAGATCTCTAATCTTTCCCATTCTGTTGTTTTCCTCTATTTCTTTGCAATGATCACTGAGGAAGGCTTTCTTATCTCTCCTTGCTATTCTTTGGAACTCTGCATTCAGATGCTTATATCTTTCCTTTTCTCCTTGGCTTTTTACTTCTCTTCTTTTCAGAGCTATTTGTACGATCTCCCCAGACAGCCATTTTGCTTTTTTGCATTTCTTTTCCATGGGGATGGTCATCATCCCTGTGTCCTGTACAATGTCAGGAACCTCCATCCATACTTCATCAGGCACTCTATCTATCAGATCTAGGCCCTTAAATCTATTTCTCACGTTCACTATATAATCATAAGGGATTTGATTTAGGTCATACTTGAATGGTCTAGTGGTTTTCCCTACTTTCTTCAATTTAAGTCTGAATTTGGGAATAAGGAGTTCATGATCTGAGCCATAGTCAGCTCCCAGTCTTGTTTTTGGAATGCAAGAAGCAAGGTGAACAAGAAAACAGGATTGGCCCCAGTAGCTGAGGTGCATGTGAAAGGAATGAATTTATTGAGCCTAGAGGCTTGCATCTCCCCGTATATAGAATGCTCAATTCCATAACCTGATACCTGATCTTTGATGTTCAGACTGCATGCTCTCCTGTTGCAACTTGTATATAGCCTGACTTACCCTCTGCCTCCTTGGAGCAGTTTTCTCAGAGCTACAGAGATGCTGTCTCCAGAGTTTGGGATCCTAAACTTTCACATCAAATAAAATAACTCTCTACTTTCAGGTTGTGATTATATTTTTTAGTCAACAGAACAATGCACGAGGAAGAAATCAAGATCCTGTCTCCTTTGCCCCGCATCTTATATAAGCCTCTAGACTCCTCATGGAGCAGGGGCACAGTTCTTGAGGCATAAGACTACTACGTTCCGCTCTCTGCAGACTGATAATTAAAGCCACCTTTCTATTTCCTCCAAACTCTGTTTTCATATTTTTCATTTGGCTTCAGTGGACAGAGAGGCCAAGCTTTTGGCCAGCAACACACTGAGGACAAACACAAAACTGCAAATTGACTAGACTTCAACACAGCATTGGCATGAGATTAAAGATAAGGAAATAAAAGTAATGTCTAGTTTATTCCCTCTGACCTGCTAGACTCAGGATGCTATTTGATTCCAAGAACATGATTAGGTTTGAATTCCAGGGCTAGGCTAGTGTGGGGTTAGACAGCCACGCAGGATGCCCTTCATTGAGATCTGTTTCAATCCTGTACTGTCTCTGGTTTTCCTTGGCTGGGACCAGAATCCCTAGTGCAACCCACTGATGGTGGCCTGACCCTCTGGCCTTGAGGGAAAGAGCAAAGTCACCAAGTATCCAGGGCCCTGGCGCTGGGGTTCCCAGCTAAAGCCTCCTTCCTGAGAGTGCAGCCTCCTAGGCACCTCAGCTGGGAGCGATGCTCCAGGTAAGCATGAGCCTTGAGGGGAGGGGTAAAGCTTTGGGGGAAGAAGCAGTGAGACTCAAGGCCTTTTGGGTTTGCTCAATCATATTCCACTCAATTTATAGTCCAGGAAGTTGACCTTCCCTAAAACTCTGGTTGCAGGTGGAACCAGAGTTGGGCATGACCATTTGGACATTTCCTATAACTACAACTTGCCCACTGGTGTTTACTGGCACATGTGTGGCTGTTAATGACTGCTGCCCCTGGAAAAGTCCTGGGGTGGGTATTGCAGAAATCAATCCTGAACATAACCAACTTTCAAGAAGCAGCTTGCAACAGGTAAAATTTCCTCACACCCTTTAGGAAAAGAAAAAAAAAAAAAAGCCCAAATGGCCACAGGACAAGCTGTTCCATATCCCTAAATATTACAGGAGGAATGCTGCCCAAAACAACAAGAAATCAAATCCCACCTGTCAGAATGGCCATCGTCGCAAGTCAACAAATAATAAATGTGGGAGAGAGCTGAGAAAAGAGGGAACCTCCTTGCATGGTCAGTGGGAATGGACATAGGCAACAATCACTAGAAAGGACAACTTCCCCATGCCAGAAAAAAAAAGCTTTCCAGACAACTAAGCCTAGGATATTGATTTCCCACACATGAACCTAAATCCTGAGAAAATCATCATTCAAAAAGACACATGCACCCCAACGTTCACCACAATGCTACTTCCAATAGCCAAGATACAGACTCAATAAAGCATCGTTGACAGATTAAATCTTAAAGAAATGTGGTACATATATACAATAGGCTGTTACTCAGATATAAAAATTGCCACTGAAATTGTGAAATTAAACCACTGGTCACCACAAGGATGGACCTTGGAGGGTCATACAGTAAGTGGATTCAGCAGCAGAGGAAGAAAATAGCAGATGATGTCCCTTCTAGGCAAAGTGAAAGAAAACAGAGAGAGATACAGTGGAAGTAATTTACAACAGGGGAGTGGCAGTGTAACATGTGTGATATCATAAGTGAAACGAATCGCCAGTCCAGGTTTGATGCAGGATGCAGGATGCTTGGGACTGATGCACGGGGATAATTCAGAGAGAGGGTGTGGGGCGGGAGGGGGGAGGTGGGGGTGGGATTGGGAGTTCATGTACACTCGTGGCTGATTCATGTCGATGTGTAGCAAAACAAATACAGTATTGTAAAGCAAAACAAACTAAAAAAATAAAAATTAATTAAAAAAAAAAGAAAGAAGGGGAAGTAATTTACAACACAAAAAGAGAGTCTGAGAATTGAAACACAAAGAATTCCAAAGGGAAAAAAAATGAAAAGCCAGGGATGAATTAGGAGCTCAAGAAGGGAATGGCAACCCACTCCAGTATTCTGGAGTCGCAAAGAATCGGACAGACTGAGCGACACTTAACACTTAACACTTAACACTTAACACTTAACACTTAACACTAATATATACCCCAAAAGCTGTCTGTATCTGTAATAGATAGTCCACAGGATTATCTCCTTTCTTCATTCTTCCACATTTACACAGAAATCTGTATATCTAACAGATATTGCACAGACACCCAAAGTTCAGCACAGGGAACTTTGTTTGAAATCCTGCAATAACCTCTAGGGCAAAACAACCCAAAAAAAGAACAGTATGTTAATACATGCTAACTCGCTTCAGTCATGTCTGACTCTCTGCAACCCCATGGACTGTAGCCCGCCAGGTTCCTCTGTCCATGGGATTCTCCAGGCAAGTATACTGAAGTGGGTTGCCATTGCTTTCTCTTCGGGATCTTCCTGGAGGATGTTAATATATGTCATTTTGAATCAGGTGGCTGTATACTGTATACTGATGACAAGCACCAAATGGCAGATCAGCCATATTCCCATATAGCATTGCCATTAAAGAAAATCAAAGCCTAGTTAATTAACTCCCACCTCCCTGACTTGGGCTGCTATTTCATCCCTGGAGTCTGAGCAGCCTTGGATCCTATGACTGGCCTAGAGTGGGACTGAACAGCTGGGCAGGGTATCCTTAATTGAGCCCCCTCTTTAGCCCATACTGTCTGGTTTTCTCTGGCTGTGACCAGACATCCTAGCTCAACCAAAGGATGGTTGCCCAATCCTCTGGCCTTGAGCTTCGAAAAGTAACTAGTCCCCAAATCAGTCCTCTTTCCTGAGAGTGCAGCCTCCTAGGCACCTCAACAGGGTTCTGTGGGCAAGGCAGGGATGAGTTGAGAGGTGAAGAGTGAAGCTTTAGAGGAAGAAGTAGTGGGACACAAGCCCTTGAGTGTTTACTCAGGCACCTTCCACTCTAAGTCTCAGCCCAGGAAGCAGAAATTCACTAAGGCTTTGGCTTCTCAAGAAACCAGAATTGAGCATGAAGCTACAAGTTAACCAGCAGTGCTTACTCATACCTCCAATTCACAAGGTCTGTTAATGAAAGCTGCCTTCAGGAAAGGATCTGGGGCTGGTTCTGCAGAAGTAAATTTCAAACACAATTTGCAAGAAGCCAATTGCAGTAGGTAAATTTTCCTGACATCCTTTAAAGAAAAGAATAAAGGAAAAACAAACAAAAACTCCCACCCTGCAACAGGATAAGATGCTCAACACCTCTGATCTTTACAGGAGGATGCAAATCAAAATGACAAATCAAATCCCACCACTCAGAATGGCCATTCTCATGTCACAAAAAATAATGCTGGAGTGAGTCAAGAGGAGAGAGAACCCCCCTACACAGTACATGGGACTGGACATGGGCAACAGCCACTAGAAAGGACAGCCTCCCCATGCCAGGAGGAAAAAAAAAAAACACCTTTCTAGACAATTTAGCCTAGGATCTGATGTTCCCACATGTGGGCCCAAGAAAAACCATCATTCCAAAACACACATACACCCCAATGTTCACTGCAGCACTACATACAGTAGCCAAAACACATATCCAGGAAAATGTCTACTGACACATTAAAGCTTAAAGAAGATGTGGTACACATATCCAATGGACCATTACTCAGCCTCGAAAGTCCACCACTGCAATTATGAAATTATTCCACTGGTCACAAGGATGGACCTTGGAGGATCATACCCTAAATTAAGTCAGGCAGACAAAGTAAGAAAATAGCATATGCTGTGAATTCTAGAAAAACTTAAAAGAAGAAATAGAAGAACACAAAAAAGACTCTGAGAACTCAAAACACAAACAGAGGGTTCCAAAAAAGTTGAAAGAGCAAGGATGTATTAGGAGGATGGGAATAACACATACACAGAAGGCAGTATCTAAAATAGATAATCCAAAAGAATTCCCTCCTTTCTTCTTTCCTTGCCCCTTCCTCCCACAAATGGGTTTCCCTCGTGGTTTAAACAGTAAAGAATCTGTCTTCACTACAGGGGACCTGGGTTCAATCCCTGGGTCAGGAAGATCCCCAGAAAAGGAAATGGCTACTCACTCCAGTATTCTTGCCTGGAGAATTCCATAGACAGAGGAGCCTTGGTGAGCTACAGTCCATGGGTGTCAGAGAGTAGGACATGACAGAGCAAATAATACTTTCATCTTTTTTTCAGAAAAAACTTTCCTCCCACAAATACAGAAATCTTGGAATATCTGAAGAATATACAGAAATCCATATCACTAACATATACACAGAAATCTATATATGTAATTGATAATCTGCAAGGATTATCTCCTTCTTGGCTTTGTTCCTACACATATAAACAAAAATCTGTACATCTAACATATATACCAAAATCTGTATCTCTAATAGATACTTCACAAAGACCTGATGTTCAGCATCATGAACTTTACCAGACCTTCAGCAATTACTTGGTGGTAAAAGAATCCAAAGAAAGAGATACGCTGTGTGTGCATGTCATACTAAATCAGGCAGCAATAATCTAATGACAAGCAAAAAACTGCAAATCAACTATACTCCAATATAGCCCTGGCATGAGATTAAAGAAGAGGAAAAAATTCAGTGACTAGTTTATTCCCTCTGACATCCCTGACTTGGGCCGCTCTCCCATTCCTGGAGCCTGAGCAGGCTTGGGTTCAATGACTGGCCTGGAGTCGGGTTGAGAGAGCTGGGTAGGCTGTCTTTCATTGAGCCCCCTCTTAAACCTGTAATGTCTGGTTTGCTCTGCATGGGACTAGAGTCCCAAATGCACCCAGAGGATGGTAGGTAGACCCTCTAGCCTCAAACCTGGAAAAGTAACCTAGCCTTCAGGTATCATGGTACTGGTATCCCCAGTTCAAGCCTCCTTCCTGAGAGCGCAGCCTCCTAGGCAGCGCAACAAGGAGAAGTGCCCCAGGATGGGAGGAGTCTGGAGGGGATGAGTGGAGATTTAGGGGCCATAAGTAGTAAGATACAAGCCCTCTGGTGTTTGTTCAGACATATTCCACTCTAATTCACAGCCCAGGAAGCCATCTTTCCCTAGGCTCTGGTTGCAGGTGGAACCAGAGTTGGGCACGGAGAAGTGCTTCCACCTTGTGGACATTTCCAAGAACTACAACTTGCCCACCAGCGCTTACTGGCACCTCCTATTCAAAAGGCCTGTGGGGCGGTAAATGACGGCTGCCCTCAGGAAAGGTCCCTGTGGCAGGTATTGCAGAAATAAATTCCAAACACAACCGATTTTCAAGAAGCCAATGTCAAAGGTCAATTTTCCTCACACCCTCTAAAGAAAGAAAAACAGAACCCAAATGATCACAGGACAAGATGCTCAGCATCCCTAATTATTACAGGAGAAATGTCAATCAAAATGACAACAAGAAATCAAATCCAACCTATCAGAATGGCCGTCATCACAAGTCTGCAAACAATAAATGTGGGAGAGAGCTGGGTAGTGATGGAACCTACTGATACAGTCAGTGGGAATGGAGCTTGCCAAAGCCCTAAAAAGTACAGCTTCTACATGCTACAAAAAAATCTTCCAAAAAACTAAGCCTAGAATCTCACATACCCACAACTGGGCCTATATTCAAGAAAACCATCATTTAAAAAGACACGTGTACCCCAGCATTCACTGCAGCACTAGTTACAGGAGCTAAGACACAGATCAAGATGCCTTTTGACACACTGAAGGTTAAAGAAGATGTGGTACATATACACAATGGACTATCATTCAGCCATGAAAAAAAGCTACTGAAATTATGAAATTATGCCACCAAAAGTCACAAGGATGGAACCTGGTGTATTACAGACCAAGTGAAGTCAGCCAGGCAGGAAAGAAAATAGCACATGATGTCCCTTGTAGACAAAATTTAAAAATAGACACAAAGCAAATTTACAACACAAAAAGTGACTCTGAGAATTCAAACACAAACAGAAGTTTCTAAGAAAAAGTGAAAGAACAAGGATGAATTATGACATCAGAGCTAACAAAGACACAGAAATCTGGATCTGTAATAGATAATTCAGAGGATTATCTTTCTTTTCTTCCTTCTATCAAATATACACAGAAATTTGTATCTCTAAAGGTACAGAGAAATCTCTATCTGTAATAGATAATCCAAGATCATTATCTCCTTCCTTCCTTCCAGATATGCACTGAAATCTGTATCTCTAACATACTCACAAGAATCTGTATTTGTATTACGTAATCCACAAGGATTATCTCTTGCCTCCCTTCCTTTCTTCCAGCACAAGTACACAGAAATACTTATTTCTAACATATACATAGAAATTTGTTGCTGTAACAAATAATCCACAAGGACTAAGCCTTCTTAAGTAAACAATGATTAACAAATAGAAGAAAACAATAGAATAGGAAAAACTAGAGATCTCTGCAAGAAAATCAGAGATACCAAGGGAACATTTCATGCAAAGATAGGCACAATAAAGGACGGAAATGGTATAGACCTAACGGAGGTAGAAGGTATTAAGACGAGGTGGTAAGAATACACAGAAAAAACTACACAAAGATGGTCTTAATGAACCAGATAACCATAATGGTGTGATCACTCACCTAGAGCCAGACATCCTGGAGTGCTAAGCCAAGTGGGCTTTAGGAAGCATCACTACAAACAAAGCTAGTGGAGGTGATGGAATTCCAGCTAAGCTATTTCAAATCCTAAAAAATAATGTTGTGAAAGTGCTGCACACAATATGCTAGCAAATTTGGAAAACTCAGCAGTTGCCATACGACTGGACAAGGTCAGGTTTCTTTCCCATCCCAAAGAAAGGTAATGCCAAAAATGTTCAAACTACCACACAGTTGGGCTCATCTCACACACTAGCAAGGTAAGTCCAAATCCTTCAAGCTAGGCTTCAATGATACATGAACCAAGAACTTCCAGATGTACTAGCTGGATTGAGAAAAGGCAGAGGAACCAGAGCTCAAATTGTTAACATCTGTTGGATCATAGGAAAAGCAAGAGAATTCCAGAAAACCATCTACTTCTGCTTTATTGACTATGCTAAAGCCTTTGACTGTGTGGATCACAAGAAACTGTAGAAAATTCTTAAAGTGATGGGAATACCAGACCACCTTACTTGCCTCCCGAGAAACCTGAATGCAGGGAAAGAAGCAAAAGTTAGAACCAGACATGGAACAATAGACTGGTTCCAAACTGGGAAAGGAGTATGTTAGGCTGTATATTGTCACCGTGCTTCAGTTCAGTTCAATGCAGTCGTTCAGTCATGTCCTACTCTTTGCAACCCCATGGACTGCAGCACGCCAGGCTTCCCTGTCCATCACCAACTCCCAGAGCTTCCTCAAACTCATGTCCATTGAGTCAGTGATGCCATCCAACCATTTCATCCTCTGTCATCCCCTTTTCCTCCTGCCTTCAATCTTGCACAGCATCAGGGTGTGAAATACCAGGCTGGATAAAGCACAAGCTGAAATCAAGACTTCTGGGACAAAAACAGAAATATAGACCAATGAAACAAGATAGAGAGCCCAGGGATAAACTCACTCACCTACGGGTACCTTGTTTTTGATAAAGGAGCCAAGAATACACAATGGGGCAAAGACAGCATCTTCAATAAGTGGTGCTTGATAAACTGGACAGTTACATGCAAAAGAATGAAATTATTTCACTTCCTAATGCCATGCACAAAGATAAATTCAAAATGGATTAAAGACCTAAATATAAGACCAGAAACTATAAAACTCTTAGAGGAAAACATAGGCAGAACACTCAATGACATAAATCAAAGCAAGATCTTCTATGGCCTACCTCCTAGAGTAATGGAAATAAAAATAAGAATAAACAAGTGGGACCTAATTAAATTTAAAAGCTTTTGCATAGCAACAGAAACTACAACAAGGTGAAAAGACAACTCTCAGAGTGGGAGAAATTAATAGCAAACAACTGACAAAGGATTAACTTCTAAAATATACAAGCAGCTTATACAACTCAATACCAGAAAAACAAACAACTCAATCAAAAAGTGGGAAAAAGACATTTCTCCAAAGAAGACATACAGATGGCTAACAAACACATGAAAAGATGCTCAATATCACTCATTATTAGAGAAATGCAAATCAAAACTACAATGAGATACCACTTCACACTAGTCAGAATGGCCATCATCAAAAAGTCTACAAACAATAAATGCTGGAGAGGGTGTGGAGAAAAGGGAACCCTCTTGCACTGCTGGTGGGAATGTAAATTGATACAGCCACTATGGAAGACAGTATGGAGACTTCTTAAAAAGCTAGGAATATAACCACCATATGACCTAGCAATCCCACAAGGTATATAGACATATACCCTGAGGAAATCAAAATTGAAAAAGACACACGTACCTCAGTGTTCACTGCAGCAGCATTTACAATAGCTAGAGCATGGAGGCAACCTAGATGTCCATCAACAGATGAATGGATAAAGAAGCTGTGGTACATATATACAATGGAATATTAACTCCGCCATAAAAAGGAACACATCTGATTCAGTTCTAATGAGGTGGATGAACCTAGAGCTTATTATACAGAGTAAGTAAGTCAGAAAGAGAAATATGAATAACAGTTCAGTTCAGTCGCTCACTCATATCCAACTCTTTGCAACCCCATGGACTGCAGCACACCAGGCCTCCCTGTCCTTCACCACCTCCCAGAGCTTACTTAAACTCACGTCCATTGAGTAGGTGATGCCATCCAACCATCTCATCCTCTGTCATCCCCTTCTCCTCTTGCCTTCAATCTTTCCCAGCACCAGGGTCTTTTCAAATGAGTCAGCTCTTCGCATCAAGTGGCTAAAGTACTGGAGTTTCAGCTTCAACATCAGTCCTTATGTGATATACTGACACATATATATGGAATCTATAAAGATGAATTAATTTTCAGGCAGCAATGGAGAAACAGACATAGAGAACAGATCTATAGACACAGAGGGAGGGAAGGAAGGAGAGGGTGAGATGTATGGAGAGAGTAACATGGAAACTTACAATACCATATGTAAAATAGATAGCCAATGGGAATTTACTGTATGACCCAGAGAACTCAAACAGGGGCTCTTTAACAATCTAGAGGGGTGAGATGGGAAGGAAGATGGGAGGGAGGTTCGGGAGAAAGGAAACATAGGTATACCTGTGACTGATTTTTGTTGATGTATGACAGAAAACCACAAAATTCTGTAAAGCAATTATCCTTCAATTAAAAAAAAAAGAGTGACTGCTAGGAGAAAATCAACAACATCAGATATGCAGATGACACAAGCCTTATGTCAGAAAGCGAAGAGAAACACCCTCTTCTAACAACACAAGAGAAGACTCTACACATGGACATCACCAGATGGTCGACACCAAAATCAGATGGATTATATTCTTTGCAGCCAAATATGGAGAAGCTCTATACAGTCAGCAAAAACAAGACTGGGAGCTGACTGTGGCTCAGATCATGAACTCCTTGCCAAATTCAGACTTAAATTGAAGAAAGTAGGGAAAACCACTAGACAATTCAGGTATGACCTAAATCAAATCCCTTATGATTATGCAGTGGAAGTGAGAAATAGGTTCAAGGGATTAGATTTGATAGAGTGAGTGCCTGAACAACTATGGACAGAGGTTCCTGACATTGTACAGAGGGCAGGTATCAAGATGATCCCCAAGAAAAAGAAATGCAAAAAGGCAAAATGGTTGTCTGAGGAGGCCTTACAAATAGTTGTGAAAAGAAGAGAAGTGAAAGGCAAAGGAGAAAAGGAAAGATATACCCATTTGAATGCAGAGTTCCAAAGAATAGGAAGGAGTGTTAAAGTCTTCCTCGGTGAACAATGCAAAGAAATAGAGGAAAAGAACAGAACAGGAAAGACTAGAGATCTCTTCAAGAAAATTAGAGATACCAAGGGAACATTTCATGCAAAGATGGGTCGATAAAGGACAGAAATGGTCTGGACCTAACAGAAGCAGAAGATATTAAGAAGAGGTGGCAAGAATACACAGAAGAACTGTACAAAAAAGATCTTCACGACCCAGATAATCATGATGGTATGATCACTCACCTAGAGCCAGACATCCTGGAATGTGAAGTCAAGTGGGCCTTAGAAAGCATCACTACAAACAAAGCTAGTGGAGGTGATGGAGTTCCAGTTGAGTTATTTCAAATCCTAAAAGATGATGCTGTGAAAGTGCTGTTGCACTCAGTATGCCAGCAATTTTGGAAAACTCAGCAGTGGCCACAGGACTTGAAAAGGTCAGTTTTCATTCCAATCCCAAAGAAAGGCAATGCCAAAGAATGCTCAAACTACCACACAGTTGTACTCATCTCACATGCTAGTACAGTAATGCTCAAAATTCTCAAGCCAGGCTTCACCAGTACATGAACTGAACTTCCAGATGTTCAAGCTGGATTTGGATAAGGCAGAGGAGCCAGAAATCAAATTGCCAATATCCATTGGATCATTGTAAAAGCATGAGTTCTAGAAAAACATCTACTTCTTCTTTATTGACTATGCCAAAGCCTTTGACTGTGTGGATCACAACAAACTGGAAAATTCTGAGAGAGACGGGATTATCAGACCAACTGACATGCTCTTGAGAAATCTGTATGCAGGTTAGGAAGCAACAGTTAGAACTGGACATGGAACAACAGACTGGTTCCAAATAGGGATAGAAGGACGTCAAGGCTGTATACTGTCACCCTGCTTATTTAACTTATATGCAGAGTACATCATGAAAAACGCTGGGCTGGATGAAGCACAAGCTGGAATCAAGATTGCTGGGAGACATATCAATAACCTCAGATATGCAGATGACACCACCCTTATGGCAGAAAGTGAAGATCTAAAGACCCTCTTGATAAAAGCGAAAGAAGAGGGTGAAAAAGTTGGCTTAAAACTCAACATTCATAAAACTAAGATCATGGCATCTGGTCCCATCACTTCATGGCAAGAGATGGGGAAACAGTGTCAGACTTTATTTTTTGGGTCTCCAAAATCACTGCAGATGGTGACTGCAGCCATGAAATTAAAAGATGCTTGCTCTTTGGAAGAAAAGCTATGACCAACCTAGACAGCACATTAAAGAGCAGAGACATCTTTCCCAACAAATGTCTGTCTAGTCAAAGCTAAGGTTTTTCCAGCAGTCATGTATGGACGTGAGAGTTAGACTATAAAGAAAGCTGAGCACCGAGGAATTGGTGCTTTTGAACTGTGGTGTTGGAGAAGACTCTTGAGAGTCCCTTAGACAGCAAGGACATCCAACCAATCCATCCTAAAGGAAATCAGTCCTGAATATTCACTGGAAGCACTGATGCTGAAGCTGAAACTCCAATACTTTGCCCACCTGATGGGAAGAATTGACTCATTTAAAAAAACCCTCATGCTGGGAAAGATTGAAGGTGGAAGGAGAAGGGGATGACAGAGGATGAGATGGTTGGATGGCATCATTGACTCAATGGACATGAGTTTGAGTAAACTACAAGAGTTGGTGATGGACAGGGAGGCCTGGCATGCTGTACTCCATGGGGTCTCAAAGAGCTGGACATGACTGAGCAACTGAACTGAGCTGAACTGAACTGAACTGAAGAGGAACTAAAGAGCCTCTTGATGAAGGTGAAAGAGAATGAAAAACCTCACTTAAAACTCAACACTGAAAACACTAAGATCATGGCATCAGGTCCCATCACTTCATGGCAAATAGATGGGGAAATGAGGGAAACGGCCACAGACTTTATTTTCTTGGGCTCCAAAATCACTGCAGATGGTGACTGCAGGCATGAAATTTCCTGTTCTTAGAAGAAAAGCAATAACAAACCTAGACAGTGTATTAAAAAGCAGAGACATTACTTTGTCAACAAAGGTCCATCTAGTCAAGGCTATGGTTTTTCCTGTGGTCATGTATGGATGTGAGAGTTAGACCATGAAGAAAGCTGAGTGCCAGAGAAATGATGCCTTCAAACTATGGTGCGGGAGAGACTCTTGAAAGTCCCCTGAACAGTAAGGATATCAAACCAGTCAATCCTAAAGGAAATCAACCGTGAATTCTCATTGGAAGGACTGATATTGAAAATGAAGCTCCAATACTTTGGCCACCTGATTTGAAGAGCCAGATCATTGGAAAAGACCCTGATGCTAGGAAAGATTGAAGGCAGGTTGAGAAGGGGACAACAGAGGATGAGATGATTGGATGGCATCACTGACTCAATGGACATGAGTTTCAGCAAAGTCCGGGAAATAGTGAAGGACAGGGAAGCCTGGCATGCTGCAGTCCATGGGGTCACAGAGAGTTGGACACAACTGAGTGAACAACAACTGTTGATAAAACGAGTGACCAGGACCCACTGTGTAACACAAAGACACGTACTCCACATTATGTAATAATGTATAAAGAAAAAACCCCAAGAAATCATATATACACCTACATAAATGTGAAAAAATTTGCAGTAGAAAGAAAAGGAAAAATCAAAACACCAACAAGGTTGTAATTCACTGTGCACTCCAGTTCAAAAGACGGGATGAAAACAGACAAAAACAAAGGAAATTCTGATTCTATTCCACTCAGGACATACTGGTGTCACATCCCTGGTGCCTGACTGGTTTGGGTCCCAAGGCTGAAGTGTCCTGGGGCTGAGGGAGCTGGGAGCATTTAGCAGGCAGTGTGTCTCCAGAATGGACTTGGAGTGCCTGTTGCCCTCTGAAGAGTCCCCAGCCTCCAGATACAGGCAGGATAAATCAAGAGATTGAAATTAACATATATATATTCGGAGAAGGCAATGGCACCCCACTTAAAAATAGATGAAATATCAAATATATCAAACAGGTGATAAAAGTACTTACTGAATTGCATAGGAAAGCTTATTGAACACACTGTAATCACGTATATGTGAAAAAGGACCCAAAAGGAATAATCATCTATGTGTAACTGAATTGAGTTCCTGTGCACCTGAAAGAAATATCAGAAATCCACTCTATTCCAATAACAAGGAATTTACAGAAAACAGTGCGGCATGAAGTAGCACTTCTGTCTTGTGGCCATTGTCTGTAATAATACCATGAAGAGCTGTGCTGCTGGGAATTTAACACACACAAGGATTCAGGGGCAGTCATTGAAAAAGAATCCAAAACAAGGCAAGCATTAAAGAAGCCAATTTCAAGATGTAAGTTTAAGTCACACATTTAAAAAAATCACATGAAAAGATGTCAACATCATTAAACATTAGAGAAATTCTAAAATACACTGAGGTATCACATCACACTGGTAGGAATGGCCATTGCCAAGTACCCTACAAACAGTAAGTGCAGAGCGGGTGTGCAGACAAGGGAGCCCTCCTCCACTGATGCTTGGGATGTAAACGGGTAACAGCCACTCTGGAGGACACCGTGAGGATTCCTTCAACCAAGAAAATGAGAATGAAGTTAGAAAACATCCTAACACCAAACACAAAATAAACCCCAGAGAGTATAAATATCTAAATGTAATGATGTGTGTATGTATTAGTCGCTCAGTCGTGTCCAACTCTTTGCAACCCCATGGACTGTAACCTGTCAGGCTTCTCTGTCCATGAAATTCTGCAGGCAAAAATACCGGAGTGGGTTGCCAGTTCCTGCTCCACAGAAATGTAATGATGGATACTATCAAATTCTTGAGAAAAATATGAACAGGACATAATTTGACATAAAATGTAGCAAGTTCTTTATGGATTCACCTCTTAGAATAATGAAAAATAAACCACAAATCAGAAAGTAGGGCTGAATTAACCTTAAAAGTGTTTGCATACCTAAAGGAAACCCTCAAGGAAAGACAAGAACAATCCTCAGAATAGAAAAAAATATTTGCCCACAAGGGATTCATCTCCAAAACATACAATCAGCTTGTGTAACTTAATATCAACAATACATGCAACCAAGAACAAAATGGGCCAAAGACTGAAATGGTTATTCCTCTGAGGAAGGTCTACAGAGAGCACTTCAGTTCAGTTCAGTTGCTTAATCGTGTCCAACTCTTTGAGACCCCATGATCGCAGCACACCAGGCCTCCCTGTCCATCACCAACTCCCGGAGTTCACTCAGACTCACATCCATTGAGTCAGTGATGCCATCCAGCCATCTCATCCTCTGTCATCCCCTTCTCCTGCCCACAATCCCTCCCAGCATCAGAGTCTTTTCCAATGAGTCAACTCTTCGCATGAGGTGGCCAAAGTACTGGAGTTGCAGCTTTAGCATCATTCCTTCCAAAGAAATCCCAGGGCTGATCTCCTTCAGAATGGACTGGTTGGATCTCCTTGCAGTCCAAGGGACTCTCAAGAGTCTTCTCCAGCACCACAGTTCAAAAGCATCAATTCTTTGGTGCTCAGCCTTCTTCACAGTCCAACTCTCACATCCATACATGACCACAGGAAAAACCATAGCCTTGACTAGATGGACCTTTGTTGGCAAAGTAATGTCTGGGCTTTTCAATATGCTATCTAGGTTGGTCATAACTTTTCTTCCAAGGAGTAAGCATCTTTTAATTTCATGGCTGCAGTAGGACCCAGCAATCCCACACCTGGGCATAAATCCAGAGAAAATAAAAATGTAAAAGACTCCCTGCAATGTTGGCCCACAAGGTGCAACAACCAAGTCTGGGAAGCAAGCTAATTACAGAAATTTCAGATGAATGGATACACAATGGGGTACATATACACAATGGGGTACATATACAAAATTCAATATTTCTCAACTATAAAGAGTAGGAAATGATGTCAAGTCCAGTCACAGAAATTAGAGACCATCATTGAAAGTGAAGTAAGGGGGACAATGACAGACAAGCATCATATTGATATCAATTCTAGGTATAATCTTAAAATGGATGAAAATGAACTTCCTTCTTAAAGAGACACAGCCTCATAGACTTAGAAAAGAGACATCTGCTCACCAACATAGAAAGCTATGGTGAGGGAGAAATGAACTGCTTCAGACTAATATATGCACACTACTACTCATAAAGGCACCATGCCCTACTGTGTAACACAAGGAAGCATACGCAACCCTGTGTAATTACTATATTAAAAAAAACCCGAAAAGTAATGTATATACATCTGTGTAGAAGAGAATCAAGTTATGCTAGATTGAAAAGGAAGAAAAAAGAAACAATCCATATGATTATAATTCACCTGTATATTCCAGTTCAAATTATAGGACTGAAACATTAAAAAGAAAAATAAAAGAAATGCTGACTCATTTTCCCTCAGGCCATAGTGACCTAGGCTGGTGTCACACCCCTGGAGCCTGATTGGATTGGGTCCCAAGCCTGCAGTGTCCTGGGGCTGAGGGAGCTCTGAGCACGTGGCAGGCCGTGTGCCTCCACAAATAACCTAGAGTGCTTTTGCCCTCTGCAGAGCCTCCAGATACAGGCTCAAGAAATTAGGGGTTTGGAGTTAACATATACACATTAATATATAATCAAAAAGATAAAAAAATGAGCTACTGAAAAGCAGAGGGAAGTTTACTGAATACACTGTAATCACCTCTATGCAAAAAAGAACCTAAAAGAGCATAGATAAATGCCTATATATAACTAAATTTAATTTCTGTACACTGGAAACAAATACTACATCAGAAGTTGATTCTATTCCAATAGAAAATAGCAAGGAAATGACACTTTTAAAAAAATGAGGAATGAAGAAGTGCTGCTTCTTCATGTGTCACTTTTCATGGTGTAACATGAAGACTTGTGCTGCTAGGCATTTAATACTCATAAGGATTCAAGCTCTGTAAAAAAAAAATAAACACACACACACACATCCATCGAGCAATGTCTTAGGAGTGGTCATCAAAAAAGAAGTCAAAAGAAGGCAAGTGTTCAAGAGGCCAATTTCAGGTGGTAAGTTTAACTTAAACCCTTTAAAAACAAATTAAAAGATGTCACCATCGCAAAATATTAGAGAAATGTAAATCACAACTCCAATGAGGTATTTCCTCACATGATTCACAGTCACCTTTGTCCACAAGTCGACAATAAGTGCTAGAAGGAGTGTGGGAAAAAGGGAAGCTTCCTACACTGTTAGTGGAAAGGTAGTAGCACCACTATGGAGAAAAGTGCACAGGTTTTTAAAGAAATGAGAATAAGAATGCAATTAGAATACTCCCTGGTGCATACACAAAAATAAACTCCAAATAGATTAAAGACCCAAATAAAAGTATGAATACAATGAAACTCTGAGGAAAAGAGCAGAACACGCTTTGACATAAAACACAGCAAGTCCTTTTCTGATCCACCTCTTAGAATCATGAAAAATAAAACAAAAATAAATAAATGGGACCTAATTACCCTTAAAAGCATTGTAACAGCAGAGGAAACCATAAACAAAACAAAAAGGCAACCCTCAAAATGCAGCTAATATTTGCAAACACAGACACACATGAGGAATTTATCTCCAAAACACACAAACAGCTTATGCACCTCAATATCAAAGAAACAACCCAATCAAATATGGACATTTCTCCAAAGAAAACATAGAGGTGGCCAGGAAGCACATGAAAAGATGCTCAGCAGCTGTAAAATTATAGAACTATAAATCAGAAAAGTACAATGTGGTATTGCATTACATAAGTCAGCATGGTGAAGTCGCTAAGTCGTGTCTGACTCATTGCAACCCCACAGACTGAAGCTTACCAGGCTCCTCCATCCATGGGATTTTCCAGGCAAGAGTATTGGAGTGGGTTACCATTTTCTTCTCCAGAGGATCTTCCCGACCCAGGGATTGAACCCAGGTCTCCTGCATTGTAGGCAGACACTTTACCCTCTGAGCCACCAGGGAAGTTGGTCAGCATCAAAAAATCTACAACAATAAACGCTGGAGAGGATATAGAGGAAAAAGAAACTTCCTCCCTGTTGATGGGAATGAAAGTAAGAAATCCACAAAGGAGATCAGGCCAAAGGTTCATTAAGAAAAACCCTAACCCTCTTACACTGTTGGTGGGAATGCGAACTAGTATAGTCACTATGGAGAACAGTGTGGAGATTCCTTAAAAAACTGGAAATAAAACTGCCATATGACCCAGAAATCCCACTACTGGGCATACATACCAAGGAAACTAAAATTAAAGAGACACATGTACCCCAGTGTTCATCGCAGCACTGTTTACAATAGCCGGGACATGGAAGCAACCTAGATGTCCATTGGTAGACGAATGGATAAGAAAGCTGTGGTACATATACACAATGGAATATTACTTAGCTATTAAAAAGAATTCATTTGAATCAGTTCTAACAAGGTGGATGAAACTGGAGCCTATTATACAGAGTGAAGTAAGTCAGAAAGAAAAACACCAATACAGTATGCTGCTGCTGCTGCTAAGTCGCTTCAGTCGTGTCCGACCCTGTGCGACCCCATAGATGGCAGCCCACCAGGCTCCCCCGTCCCTGGGATTCTCCAGGCAAGAACACTGGAGTGGGTTGCCATTTCCTTCTCCAATGCATGAAACTGAAAAGTGAAAGTGAAGTCGCTCAGTCGTGTCCGACTCTTAGCGACCCCATGGACTGCAGCCTACCAGGCTCCTCCATCCATGGGATTTTCCAGGCAAGAGTACTGGAGTGGGGTGCCATTGCCTTCTCCCCAATACAGTATATTAACACATATTTATGGAATTAAGGAGATTAGCCCTGGGATTTCTTTGGAAGGAATGATGGTAAAGCTGAAACTCTAGTACTCTGGCCACCTCATGCAGAGAGTTGACTCATTGGAAAAGACTTTGATGCTGGGAAGGATTGGGGGCAGGAGGATAAGGGGATGACAGAGGATGAGATGGCTGGATGGCATCACTGACTCGATGGACGTGAATCTGAGTGAACTCTGGGAGTTGGTGATGGACAGGGAGGCCTGGCATGCTGCGATTCATGGGGTCACAAAGAGTCGGACACGACTGAGCAACTGAACTGAACTGAATGGAATTTAGAAAGGTGGTAATGATGACCCTATATGCGAGATAGCAAAAAAGACACAGATGTAAAGAAAAGACTTTTGGACTCAGTGGGAGAAGGCGCGCATGGAATGATTTGAGAGAATAGCAATGAAACTTGTATATCATCATATGTGAAATAGATTGCCAGTCCAGGTTCGATGCATAACACATATTTATGGAATTAAGGAGATTAGCCCTGGGATTTCTTTGGAAGGAATGATGGTAAAGCTGAAACTCTAGTACTCTGGCCACCTCATGCAGAGAGTTGACTCATTGGAAAAGACTTTGATGCTGGGAAGGATTGGGGGCAGGAGGATAAGGGGATGACAGAGGATGAGATGGCTGGATGGCATCACTGACTCGATGGACGTGAATCTGAGTGAACTCTGGGAGTTGGTGATGGACAGGGAGGCCTGGCATGCTGCGATTCATGGGGTCACAAAGAGTCGGACACGACTGAGCAACTGAACTGAACTGAATGGAATTTAGAAAGGTGGTAATGATGACCCTATATGCGAGATAGCAAAAAAGACACAGATGTAAAGAAAAGACTTTTGGACTCAGTGGGAGAAGGCGCGCATGGAATGATTTGAGAGAATAGCAATGAAACTTGTATATCATCATATGTGAAATAGATTGCCAGTCCAGGTTCGATGCATGAGACAGGGTGCTCAGGGCTGGTGTACTGGGGTGACCCAGAGGGATGGGATGGGGAGGGAGGTGGGAGGGGGTTCAGGATGGGGAACACATGTACACCCATGGCTGATTTATGTCAATATATGGCAAAAACCACTACAATATTGTAATTAGCTTCCAATTAAAATTAATTAATTTTTAAAAGAGTGAGCATCAAAAAAAAAAAAAAAAACTGAACAGAGAAGCACCATAGGACCAGCAGTCCCATTCCTGGGCATAGATCCAGAGAAAACCGTAATTTTAAAAGACAGGTGCACCCCAATGTTCATGACAGCACTATATACAATATCCAAGACATGGAAGCAAACTAAGTGGATAAGGATAGATGAATGGGTAAACAAGATGAGGTACATGCACACAGTCCCATATTACTCAGCCATAAAAGGATGACATCATGCCATGTCCAGCAACAACGAAGGAAGTAGAGATATCATACTAAGTGAAGTGAGACAAAGAAAGACAAGTATCATATGATATCACTTAGTGGTAAATTCTAAAAATGGATACAAATGAACTTTACCAAATAAAGATGGCCTCACAACATAGCAAAACACCTTATGGTTACCAAAAGGGAAAAGTGGTGGGCAATAAGAAATGAGAAGGTGTTGATGAACATATACACCTTACTCTTTAAAATAATCAACAAGGATCCCTACTCAACACTGCATAAGAAACTATATGGGAAGAGAACCCAAGAAAGGACATGTACACATCTATGCATAAGTGAATCACGTTGTCCACCTAAAACAAAAAAATGTACAAACACACTCTACAACATTGCAAGTCACCAACACCAATACAAAATACAAATTACAAAAAGAAAATGTTAACTCTATTCCCCTCAGGCCTTGGTGACCTGGACTGATGTCACATCCCTGAAGCCTGGGCAGGCTTGGTTCCCAAGGATGGACTGTCATGGGGCTGACAGAGCTGGCCAGCCAATGAGCCCTGCTCCATGGACCTGCTGAGCCTGCTCCCCTCTGCACGGGCCCAGCACCTCCAGATGCAGTGAAACTGGGCAGGAAGAGCTTTGAAAACCCCTGTGGGCTTCCTTTCTCCTAGTGGTGAGGTTCCCACCTCCAGCCTCCTTCCTTAGGGTCTCCCCATCTACGGATGAAAGCACTCTCCACAGAGTGGTGTTTCAGGAATTGGGATTTGGCCAAGGGATAGGGGTAAAGAAGGAAGAAGGAATGGGACAGAAGCCTTAAGTGTTTCTTCTGGCACATTCCACTCTGATTGACAATCCAGGAACAGGACTTTCCCCAAGGCTCTATTTCCTCAGTAACGGGTTGGACATAAAGACATGCTGCCACCGTGTGGCCATTTCCCATAACAACAACTTTAAAATTGATGCTCCTGGGCACTTAATATTCACAAGGCCTGAGGGGCTTAAGTGAAAACACAACTGCCCTTAAGAAATGACCTAGGGGAGGTCTTCGGAAAAATATTAAACAGAGAAGTCATTCAATAAGCCAATTTGAATAAGTAAGTTTAACTCACACTGTTTTAAAAAATCACATGCAAAGATGTCAACATCACTAAATATGAGAGAAATGCAAATCAAAGCTTCAACAAGGTATCACCTCTCACCAGTCAGAAAGGCCACAGACAGAAATGCTACAAATAATAAATGCTGGAGAGGGTATACAGCCAAGGGAACCTTCCTACACTGATGCTGGGAATAGAAATTGGGAGCAGCCACTTGGAGGACATTGGGCAGGTTTCTTAGCATGAAAATGAGAATGAAATTAGACTACTCCCTAACACCAAACACAAAAATAGACAGCAAGTAGATGAAAGGTCTAAATAAAAGGACAGATACAATGGAACTCTTGAGTAAAAAAAGCAGAACACATTTTGACATAAAATGCAGCAAGATCTTTTTTGATCCACCTCTAAGAATCAGTACAAATAAAACAAAAACAAACAAATGGGACATAATAGATATTAAAAGCATTTTCACAACAAAGGAAACTATCAGTGAAAGAAAAAGACAATCAGAATAGAAAAAAATTCATTCAAAAGAAAATAGCCATAGGAAAAATTATCTCTACACATACAAACAACTCATAAAGCTCAATAAAATCCAGTAAAAAATTGGCCCAAGATCTAAATGCACATTTCTCCACAGAAGGCAGAGATGGCCATAAAGCACAAGAAAAGATTTTCAGCATCACTAGTCCTTAGGAGAAGGCAATGGCACCCCACTCCAGTACTCTTGCCTGGAAAATCTCATGGACGGAGGAGCCTGGTAGGCTGCAGTCCATAGGGTCGCTAAGGGTCGGACAGGACTGATCGACATCACTTTCACTTTTCACTTTCATGCGTTGGAGAAGGAAATGGCAACCCACTTCAGTGTTCTTGCCTGGAGAATCCCAGGGATGGGGGAGCCTGGTGGGCTGCCATCTGTGTGGTTGCAACAGAGTTGGACACGACTGAAGCGACTTAGCAGCAGCAGTTCTTAGAGAAAGGCAGTCAATTGTCCAATGAATCAGAATGATTGTTTCAAAAACTCTACAACAATAAATTCTGCAGAGAGAAGAAAACCCTCCCACCATGGGTGGGAATATAAATGGGTACATCCACTAGGGAAAACACTATGGAAGTTCTCTAAAAAACTAAACATAAAAAACCTAAGCACAAAAGTACCAAGTAACCCAGCAATTCATACCTAGGCATAGATCAGAGAAAACCAAAATTTTGAAAGATACCTGTACCCCAACGATTACAGCAACTCTAGGTATAATAGCAAAGACCGGGATGCAACTTAAATATGCAAGGACAGATGAATGGATACAGATGTGGATACACAGAATGCAATATTACTCAGAAATAAAGAGGGATGGATGAGACGGCTCCATTTCCAGTTACAGGGAAGAAACTAGGGATGAGCATACTAAGTGAGACAGGGAAAGACAGGTATCATAGGATACCGTTTCTACAAATGAACGTTTTATAAGTGAATCAGCCTCAGAGACTTAAAAAAGAAACTTATGGTTACCAAAGAAGAAAGTTGAAGGGGGCAGAGAGAAATTAGCTGGTTCAGATAAATATATATATACCATAAAAAATGTGCTGAAGGGATCTTAATAGTCACAAGTCTGACAGGGCTGTAAACAGACACCCACCCTCAAGAAATGTCTTGGGGTAAATCATCGGAAAAGAATTCCAAACAGGGCCAACTTTCAGGAAAGCAGATTCAAGAGGTAAATTGTACTCACAAGGTGTAAAATAACAAAAGTACATGGAAACATACTTCACATCAGCAATTATTAAATCAATGCCAATCAAAACTACAATGAAGTATCACCTCACACTGGTCACAATGGCCATCATGGAAAATATCTGCAAAGAATAAATACTGCAGAGAAAGTACAAAAAAGAGAATCCTCCCACCATCTTGGTGGGAATGTAAATGGTGAATAAAGACACTATTGAAAACAGCAAGAGTTTCCTTGAACACTAAACATACAGGTATCATATGATCCTGCAATCCACTCCCAGGTTTAGTTCTGGAGAAATTCATCACTCAAAATGACATGTGCACCCCAATTTTTAGGCTAGCACTATTTACAAAAGCCAAGACACAAAATCCACCGAAATGTCCACTGACAGAAAAATGAAGACTATGTGGTATATCTATACACGGGAATACTACTCAGTCACTAAACAGGATGAAATAATGATATTGGCAGCAGCATGGAGGGACTGAGAAATTTTCATACCAAGTGAAGTAAGTCAGAGAAAAAGAAAAATATCCTATTATGTACAAGTGGAATCTATAAATTCATACCAATGAACTAATGTACAAAACAGAAATGGACTCACAGATTGTGAAAACCAAATTCTGATTATCAAAAGAAAGTTAAAATGGAGGGATAAATGAAGAGTTTTGATTTATAAACACTAATATTTATCAAAGTGATAATCTGATAAGACCTACTGAATAGAGAAGGGAACTCTATTGAAAAAACTGTAATAGCTTATATGAGGAAAAAAATGGAAAAAAGAATAGATCTACTTCTATATAAAATTGAATCAAGTTCCTATCTAAAACCTATCTAAAACCTATCTAAAACCAATGAAACAATGGAAATCAACTCTAGTCCACTATAAAATAAAAATTAAATTACAAAGTAAATTATCTGAGCTTGGTGAAGGGGAAATCAGATAGTAGTGACCCTATGAATTAGACATGTGATATGCTATGATATTAATATGACACCTCCAAAGGTTTTCACTCAGCAGAACACACAGCAGCAACCCACTAAGGTGCCTGACCTCATATGAATGCAACAAGATGAAGAAAAAGGACCACAAGTTAATCAGGGCAACACCTTCAATTCAGATGTTGGGAATCTCAGAGGGGACAGGACATACTGCAGGTAAAGACCAGATATGTGGTCTCCAGGTATGGAATCCTGTCCCATGTGGAGGGGGTGAGACCACACAATCCCCAGACTCTGCACCTGAAGTCCCATGACCCTTGGTTAGGACACCAGGTCTCTGCTGGTTGGCCTCTAAGGTGAAAACAAGTGGGCTCCTGTAACCTCCTGGGAAGGTGTAAAGTAGTGTAGAGTCAATCTCCTCTCCCCACACTTGTCCCAGGGAAGACCTCTTTTCCCTTTGGTTCTATGTGATATTCACTGTTTTTATGGCTGTCATGATAATGTTGAACACACTACTTTGTTTCTGGCAGGCTCAGTCCTTTCTTGTTCTATTGAGGTGTTGAGAAGACAAGCACAAGTTGCAGGGCTGGTAGACGAGGGGTAAGTCTGGTCTCTGCTGAGTAGAGATGGCCGATTGGAAGGAGATCACAGCAGCAACCTCACCTGCTGCCCATTGACTTTTTGCCTGATCCGTGTGCCCTGCAATTAATTCACCAGGTGAACCTACCTCCCCGCCATGCTTATCCTGGTGAATTGAAGTAATTACCAGGTAGACATCTGAGGACGGAGAAGGCAATGGCACCCCACTCCAGCACTCTTGCCTGGAAAATCCCATGGATGGAGGAGCCTGGTGGGCTGCAGTCCATGGGGTTGCGAAGAGTCGGACATGACTGAGCGACTTCACTTTCACTTTTCACTTTCACACATTGGAAAAGGAAATGGCAACCCAATCCAGTGTTCTTGCCTGGAGAATCCCAGGGACGGGGGAGCCTGGTGGGCTGCCGTCTATGGGGTTGCACAGAGTCGGACACGACTGAAGTGACTTAGCAGCAGCAGACATCTCAGGAAGCTCCCGGAGCCCCAGGGAGGGTGAACCTTGCAGGGGTAAAGAGGCAAACAGGCACAGGCCTGTATAAAATGAATACTGTAAAGCATGAATTCCTAAACACCAGTGAAGCTCTCAAGAATTCTTCCTTTTTCTTAGTTGTGTGTGTGTGGTCTCCCCATACATACAAACCTGACCCATGCAGATGGAATGAGGCTTACACAGTACCTAGTCCCCCCTACCTGGGGTCACATATCCCCTTGGTTTAGGACACCATGGCTGAGTTCAGCAGGCCCCTAATGTGTAAACAAGCCAGGTCTCTGGGCCTCCTTTCTAGGCCTCCGACCCTAGAAAGAAGTATAGGGACCATCTCCTCTCCCCTCAATTGTCCCTGAGAAGTCAGGCCCCTCCTGCTTTCACTTTGGTTCTGTGTGATTTTTTGCTGGTTTGAATGCTCATGCTAGAGGTGAACACAGTACCTCGGTTCTGGCAGGCTCTTTCTTGTCCCGCTGAGTGCTGAGAAAACAAAGGAAAACTGGGCTGAAAGACAAGGGGCAGCTCTGTTCTCTTCAGAGGAGAGAGTCAACTAGGAGATCACAGCAGCAACTTCACCTGCTGCCCATTGACTTTTTGCCTGATCCCTGTGCCCTGGAATCAATTCACCAGGTGAACCTGCCTCCCTACTCAACCTGAATGTGCTAGAACACTGGAATGATTACCAGGTGGCCCACCTGAGGGGTCTCCAGGAGCCCCAGGGAGGTGAACTCGGCAGGGGACAGACTAGGAGCCCAACCGCAGCACCGACCCCCAGGAGGGCCAGGGAAGCCCACTCAGAGGAGAGCACGGTTCCCAGAGAAGCCCACCCCAGCCCCAGAGCCCAGACATCTGAGCACTGATGCTCAGACGCAGGCACGGAGTTTCCCAGAGGCCAGGCCTGCACCCGGGTCCCCACGTCCCAGCGCACACAGAACAGTCAGGTCTAAATGTTCTCATTGTAAAAAGCGCATGGTCAAGTCTCAACATTATCAGTGTAGACTTAGAGAGGTCTAAATCTACTGTGTAGACAGAATTTGGTCAGGTTCAAACTTGTTTAGGGCTGGTCTCCCAGGAGGCTCAGGTCACACACATGCAGGGTCTCTCATCATTGGACTGGGGGCTCACCCTCCTGTGGGAGCTAGGATGTACATTTCTTGAAGAAGAAATCATCACTCGGCTCCACACTTCACCCACACCAGGAAACGGAAAGAATCTTGTCATTAAACATCTCAACATGCAAAACAACATTACCAGTTTCTCTGGCCACATGATGTTCAGGATCCAGGGGAGATCCAGGAATTTCTTAGAGTGAGCCCCGTGTCCTGTAAAGACAGACAGGAAGTGACCTGATTCCAGCATCCCAGGCTTCCAGCAGGAGGCGGCCACACTAGAAGCCTCTGGAAAAGTATATTCTTTATCGGAATAAAAATATATTGCTGAAATTGCAAGCATACTAGTAATTATTTGCAAACCTAAAATACTCTTAAAAGCTTGGCACCCTAATAATTGCAGTTCTCATTGGTTCCTTTGTATTCAGATTTTCTGGTAGAAACAAGCCATCATTTCAAATTAGCTTCTTCTTATTCTGTTATTTGTTGTTATATGAATGAAAGGTCAAATTTGAAAAAAAAAAACAAGAATTTTTCTGCAAAAAATACTGACTCAAAGAGCCCATAAGTTGCATGTACTTGGCCTTCTAATAGTTTCATTTTTCTCCCTGAAGAAACCTGAACAAATAGCCCTCCTGATTTTGTTAAAATTTATTTTTTAATTGAAGGATAATTGCTTTACAGAATTTTGTTTTCTGTCAACTATCAACATGAATCAGCCATAGGCATTCATATGTCCCCTCCCTCTTGAACCTCCCTCCTACCCCCCTCCCCCACCCCTCTAGGTTGTTACAAAGACCCTGTTTGAGTTCCCTGAATCATACAGCAAATTCCCATTGGCTATCTGTTTTACATATGGTATTGTAAGTTTCCATGTTACTCTCTTCATACATCTCACCCCTGATATTTTTGCTTCTCTGTTCAAACTGAGCTAAAATGAAATTTATATTCCTATCAACAATTAAGAGTTTTTCAGTTTTGAGATGTCATACCAGGGTAACAGGGACTGGAGAAAATGGAACGCTCCTACGCTACTGGTAAGCAAACCACATCGTTAAATTAAACCTTTGGGTGTTGGTTCAAGTGCATACCAGAATATTGTCTGAAATGTTAGTTCCTTAGTTGTGTCTGACTCTTTGTGACTACCATGGACTGTAGCCCTCCAGGCTCATCTGTCCATGGGATTCTCCAAGCAGGAATCTTGGAGTGGGTAGCCATTCCCTTTCCAGGGGATCTTCCAGACTCAGAGATTAAGCCCAGGTCTCCTGCATTCCAGGCATATTCTTTACTGTCTGAGCCACCAGAGAAGCCCAGAATATTGTACAGACCCCAATTAAAACTGTCTAAAATTCTCACTGGCAGGGTCACCACCTTTGGGCATAAGGATGTCCTGCAGTCTTCTGGCAATTCCCCACAGCAGCAACCTTAAAGGTTTCGCTTCTGAATACTTAATATTCGCAAAAATTGCTGGGCTCTAAATGACACTTGATATCAAGAAGTCTCCAGAGCTAAAGAATAAAAGATGCAAAAAAGGGTCAAACTATCAGAAGAAAATACCAAGAGGTAAATACAGTCTATAAGTTTCTCTTAAGAAAGCACAGGAAAAGGTTCTCAGGTGAATAATTAGACACAGGACAATCAAAATGACAACAATGTATGGCCATAGAGAAGTCCAAAAGATCACTCTCAAAAATTCTAGAGACAAAGAATGTACGAGTCAGGTGAAGAAAAAGACCCTTAGATAGTGCTGGTGAATGTTTATTGGTAATGTTCATTGGAGGGCATACGTAGATGTGCATTTTTAACAGCTGAGACAGACAGACCCTATCATCTGGCAGTCCAACTGCTGAGAGTGTATGCGGAGAAAACCAGATTTTAGAAAACTCGTGCACACAGCACACACTGCAGCAGTTCACAAAATAGCCCAGATATGGAAGTAAGCAAATGTACATGGACAGACGAATGGATAAAGAAAAAGGAATGCACGCATGCAAAGAAATATGGTTCTGACTTAAAAAAATCAGATGTCAACTGCAGGGACACAGATAAATCTAGAGGTAATATCATTAGGTAAAGTCAGTTAGATGGAGAGAGGGAGTTATTATATGATATCATGTGCAGGAAATAGGTACTCACTGCATGCGTGCATGCTAAGGTGCTTCAGTACTATGAGCTTATTGACATGTGAAATAAACAGTCTTAGGCAATAAACTTATGGTCACCCATGGGGAATGGTGGGGAAAAAGCAAAAATTAGGAGGGAGGAAATAACTCATACCCACAAATACATAAAAAATAAGTGATCAACATGGGCCTACTTGAGAAAGTGTGTTGGACTAAACACACTGTAATAACCTACATGAAAAAGAAAAACAACAAAAAGATGAATAGATTCAGAAATAAGTATAACTGAACAAGATTTTGTACACCTATAAAAGCAGAGACATTACTTTGCCGACTAAGGTCCGTCTAGTCAAGGCTATGGTTTTTCCAGTAGTCATGTATGGATGTGAGAGTTGGACTGTGAAGAAGGCTGAGCACCAAAGAATTGATGCTTTTGAACTGTGGTGTTGGAGAAGACTCTTGAGAGTCCCTTGCACTGCAAGGAGATCCAACCAGTCCATTCTGGAGATCAGCCCTGGGATTCTTTGGAAGGAATGATGCTAAAGCTGAAACTCCAGTACTTTGGCCACCTCATGGGAAGAGTTGACTCATTGGAAAAGACTCTGATGCTGGGAGGGATTGGGGGCAGGAGGAGAAGGGAATGACAGAGGATGAGATGGTTGGATGGCATCACTGACTCTATGGGCATGGGTCTGAATGAACTCTGGGAGTTGGTAATGGACAAGGAGGCCTGGCGTGCTGCGATTCATGGGGTCGCAAAGAGTCGGACATGACTGAGCGACTGAACTGAACTGAACTGAACATAACCTTTTAAGTCATTTTTAGTAGAATTAAAAATACATATTATTAGGGGAAACAAAAGTATTAAAGAGACCCAAGCTTTGAGTGGCTTCTTCTCACATATTTCACTCTAGTTTACAACTGGGCTCTAAGACTACAACTCAGGCCTTGGATCCCATAGTAACACAACTTGGGCTTGAAGGTGTTCCTCTGCCTTGTGTCCATTTTTCAAAACAGCAACCTAAAAATACTGTTCTAAGTTACATATTCACAAGCAGTGCTGGGATCTAAATGATACATGACCTTAAAATTTTTTTAAGGGAATCCCATCAAAACAAGTTAAAAGTTGGCAGACTTTCAAGAAAATACTTTCAACTGTAAATTCTCACCATACTGTTTTAAAAAATACCCAAGTTGCTGAACATCGTGATCTATGAGAGAGGTGTGAGTCAAGAGCATAATGAGGGATCGCTCTGCACCAGTATGAAAGGCCATCGTGAACATTCTGCAGAGAAGAAACAGTACAAAGGCAGAGACTATGGAACCCATTTATGGTGCTTGTAGCAGGTAAAAGATAAAAACAGCATAGAGATGAAAATGGAACTGCCTTAAAAAATAAAAATAAAGCTATTATAAGATTCTGCAGAAGCACTCCAAGGAATATTTGAGAAGAAGACAACATTTTGAAATGGACATGCAACTGAGTTTGCACTGGACTACACTTTACAATAGCAAAAAAAAAAAAAGGAAATAAACATATTGTCAACAGGGAGGTAAATGGATAAAGAAAAAGAGACCCATGTACACAATGGAACATAATTCTGCCAGAAGAAAAGTGAAATAATGTAATTTTCAGGAACAGAGTTTGTTCAGACTCATGTCCACTGAGTCAGTGATGCTATCTAACCATCTCTTCTACAGTCGCCCCTTCTCCTTTCGCCTTTGGTATTTCCCAGCATCAGGGTCTTTTCCAATGAGTTGCTCTTCGCATCAGGTGGCCAGAGTAATGGAGCTTTAGCTTCAGCAACAGTCCTTCCAGTCAATGTTCACGTTTGATCTCCTTGCAGTCCAAGGGACTCTCAAGAGTCTTCTCCAGAACCACAATTCAAAAACATCAGTTCTTCAGTGCTCTGCCTTCTTTATTGTCTAGTTCTCACATCTGTACATGACTACTGGAAAGACCATAGCCTTAACTATACAGACCTTTGTCGGCAAAGTGATATCTTTGTTTTTTAACACACTGTCTAGGCTTGTCATCACTTTCCTGCCAAGAAGCAACAGTCTTCTAATTTCAAGGCTGCAGTCACCATCCACAGAGATTCAGAGCCCAAGAGGAAATCTGTCACTGCTTCCACCTTTTCCCCTTCTACTTGCCATGACGTGATGGACTGGATACCATGGTCTTAGTGTTTTTAATGTTAAGTTTTAAGCCAGCTTTTTCACTGTCCTCCTTTGCCCTCATCAGGAGGGTCTTTAATTCCTCTTTGCTTCCTGCCATTAGAGTGGTATCATCCACATATCTGAAGTTGTTGTAATTTCTCCCGGCAATCTTAATTTCAGCTTATAACTCATCCAGCCTGGCATTTCTCATGATGTGCTCTGCATATCAGTTAAATAAACAGAGTGACAACAAAAACAGCCTTGCCATACTCCTTTCTCAGTCCTGAACCAGTCAGTTGTTTCATACAAGGTTCTAACTGTTGGCACTTGACCCGCATACAGGTTTCTCTATATGTGGAGACAGGTAAGATAGTCTGGTGTTATTCCCATCTCTTTAAATAAGAGTTTGTGTTTGTTGTGATCTACACAGTCAAAGGCTTTAGCATAGTCAATGAAACATAAGTAGACATTTTTTTGGAATTCCCTTGCTTTCTCTATGATCCAGCGAATATTGGCAATTTGATCTCTGGTTTCCCTGCCTTTTCTAAACCCAGCTTGAATATCTGGAAGTTCTTCACATAATGCTGAAGCCTAGTTTGGAGGGTTTTGAGCATAACCTTACTAGCATGGGTGTGTGTGAAGTCGTTCAGTCGTGTCCGACTCTTTGCGACCCTGTGGACTGTAGCCCACCAGGCTCCTGTGTCCATGGGATTCTCCAGGCAAGAATACTGGAGTGGGTGGCCATTTCTTTCTCCAGGTGATCTTCCCAACCCAGGGATCGAACCCGGGTCTCCTGCACTGCATGCAGACACTTTATCCCCTGAGCCACTAGGGAAACCTGGAGATGAGCATGGGAGATGAGTACAATTGTCTGGTGGTTTTTGAACATTCTTTAGTACTGACCTTCTTGGGGACTGGGATGAGGATTGACCTTTTCCAATCCTGTGGCCACTGCTGGGTTTTCCAAACTTGCTGACATTCTGAGTGCAGTACTTTAATAGCATCTTTTAGGATTCTAAACAACTCTGCGGAATTTCATCCCCTCCACTAAGCTTTATTGGCTAAAAATAAAGTGCTTACTGCTTCCTAAGGCCCACTTGTTGACTTCACAATCCAGGATGACTGGCTCTGAGTGAGAGACTACACCATTGTAGTTATTGGGAGTCATTAAGATCTTTTTTGTACCATTCTTCAGTGTATTCTTTCTATCTCTTCTTGATCTCTTCTGTTTCTATTAGGTCATTATCACTTCTGTCCTTTACGGTGCCCATCTTTGGATGAAGTATTCCTTTGATATTTCCAATTTTCTATGTCTACTGATTAAAAAAAAAAAATCACCTATCTATGTACCCACTAGATTAGGCACCAAGTTTGCCACAAAACTCCTGTTTATAATCTAGCACTAGCCCCCAAAATAAAGAGCTTGTGAACATACACTGCTACAGAAAAACAAAAATTCTGAGGTCAACACTCTTTTTCCTTAAACAGTTTGCTCTCAAAAAATTCTCTATAGCATGCTTAGGAAGCCCTTTGTCCCAGATATATAGCCATGTGGCTGTCAGCTGTCCTCTCTGCCTCCATCCTGCCCCCCTTTCCACACAGCAGACACACTGTACTCAACCCCATTTCAGAACAGGAATCATTTATTTCTACGAATATGACTTTAATAAAATTCCATAAGTATTCAGTAGTCAAAGTTTTCTCCAAATCAAGAAAAAAGAATCCAACATAATCAGCAAATATTTTGTGTGTGTATACACGTATATACACACATATACTTTAAAAAATCTCTTTCCGTAATTTAGTTCTGACTTCTAAGTGAAGTGAAGCAGTGAAGGACTCGATGTTGAAGCACGCTGTGATAAAGCTTTTTCAGGGTGATCAGTTTCTTGTGAATTATTCATCAGGCTTGCTCCAATTCCACAAGGACTCCACCACAGTCACTAGGATGGAGAAAGATCACTGGTTTTCCATGTGCTCCTATTTTGGCCTCTTCACTTAAAATACGAATCTTCTTTTCTTTCAAATCCATCACAGCCATATTTATATTACCACCTTGAGAAAAGGAAATAAACAAGAACACATTTGAGATCATAAAAATACCAAACTATAGTATCGTAAGAAATAGAAGAAACTTTGCAAACGGGTTTCTAACTCCTCTGCCTTTGGGCAGAACCATTCTTTAACCATCACAAAAATAAGAGTTTGCTAAATTTTCCTAGGTGAGCAACCACAGTGCTTAAGCAGTTTCTCCATTAGTAAACATTTCTCCTTAGGACCTAAATGATGTCTGCTTCACTTCATAGCATGTTCTTGTTGCAGCACTATTGATGAATCTTCACAAGTTATTTTTCCTAAGAGTCTTGGCTTCCTCATTTACAAGAGATAGATAAGGTCCACCATATATATAGCTAAGAGTTGATAACAGATGAGAAGCTCTGAGCACAGTTTGTAGAAGGTACTCAACAGATATGAGTGCCTCCTTGATCTCCAAACCTCCCATCTGCCAAACTGTCTGGTTACTACTTTTATTGTGGCCATGCAGTATGACACGTGGGATCTTAGTCCCATGACCAGGGGTCAAACCTGTGCCCCTTGCACTGAAAGTGTGGATTCTTAACCATTGGACTACCAAGGAAATCACTGGTTATTACTTTTGAGATCAGAACTTCATATACATGAAAATCACTATTAAACTGTCACCAAAATATCTTCCACCACTCTTGAAAAATCCTTACATGAATAATTTTGCAACTCTCTTCTAAGCCATTTCTATTTTCTTCATATTTATTGGTAGTCTAGAAAGGAGCAAATGTGTTTCTAAATACTTGATGGAAGAGTGATTTTTCTCATTTCTGAGGGCTTTTCAGGTGGTGTTAGTAAAAAGAACCCACCTGACAATGCAGGAGACATAAGAGACACAGAGGTTTGATCCTTGCATCAGGAAGATCCCCTGGAGGAGGACATGACAACCTACTCCAGCATTCATGCCTGGAGAAGGTCATGGACAGAGGGTCCTGGAGGACTACAGTCCATAGGGTCACAAAGAGTCAGATACAATAGAGTGACTTAAACGTACCTGTCTTAGAAAGTCATCCTCCTAGACTGGGAACCCAGTAAGTGGATAGAAAGGGACAGTAAGAATCCCTACATTCTGAGGCAGTCCTACATCACCCTGGAGTTTAATGATCTAATAGCCTCACAAACAATTTAAAAAAATACAAAACCCCAGAGAGGATAACATCCATGTATCCAAATATAGACTTAACAAATGTTCACATTTATACAGACTTATTTTCAAAGAGCCAAGGATTACATACTGCCTTTAACTGGTTGAACAACAGATGAGGATACCAAATGTTACTAAAAATAAACTATAATTTCTTCAAACAGATTACATTCTTTCTGAACACAAGCGCTCGGTGGAGGATACGCAGTAGGTTCTCTAATATGTCTGCAATGTGAACTGAATAAATACTTGTGTTCATGCTGGAATCCAAACCCCCTCTTTCCTGGACTGAGAATGAAGCTTAACTATTAATTGTGTCATTTTTTTTTTATCAAGAGACCTATCCTACCAAAATAATGTAAATCAAAGCATAATTAATACTGCTGATATTCCAAAAGCAAGTTTTCAGAACATGAACATTTATGGATAAAGCCTCTCTAAAGAGACTGTTCTTGTCTAACATTTTTTTCCCCAGAAATTGTTAGCAGATGCAACTGAGAAGATGTGAGAAATCACAGTCGGTAACTGAAAATGTATTGCCTTTGTAATAAGGGTCAAGTTATTAAAACTTTAAAGACAAAATAATTATAATACTTAGCATCTATATGGAAATTCTTACTTTATAAAGTCTTGTCACTTGCTTCTTCTAATTGCCTTGTGATAAGGAAAACAGTGTATTCCTACTGCACAGAAGGTGCACATGATCAGTAAATACCATAGCAAAAACGCAAATCTGTTTTGGCCAACTTCAGTGGATACTGGCAGTTAAATCCAGACTTCAGTGAGACATATTTTCATTATGATTTGCAGTTTTCTAGAGGGAAACAGAGTATATCTATAGATCCATCTTTGAAGAGGACCAATATACTATGATTTTTTCCAGTAGTCATGTACAGACATGAGAGTTGGACCATAAAGAAAGGTGAATGCTGAAGAACTGATGCTTTTGAACTTGGATGCTGGAAAAGACTCTTGAGAGTCCCATGGACTGCAAGGAGATCAAACCAAATTGAAGAAATTTAAAAAACACAAAAGATACTTTAAAAGAGAAATTCACAACACCAAGGATTAAAGTAACTAAATACCTCAATGCAGATATGGTGCATCCCTCCAGCCTTGTTTTTCTTTAGGAATCCTGCAATTGGACTGTCACTTCCCAGTGGGTGCAACAGCTCTATCTTGGTGTTTCCCAGGTTGACAAAAATGACGGACACTCCATGCTCTGGAAGAGGGACCGGCTCACCCACCTCAGCCCCCAGAACATTTTTATAAAATGCTCTGGCCTTTTCCAAGTCTGGCACTGCGATTGCAACATGGTTGAGTCGACCCAGGTTCCATACAGGGCCAGCCCTTGGATGCGAGGACAGCGACACGGAAGTTCTTACTGTTGAAATTGGAGTCCGAAGGCTGGGGAAAAGCCCTGAAAAATTGAACTGCTGTTGACATCCCTCTTTTGAGAACTAATGTCTTTCTAAAATTAATTTTTAAAAATACATGTAAAAATTATTTACTCATTCCTTTTAATTAGGGAAATTAAATCAGAGGAGATAAATGAAAAACATACATCAGAATTATTCATCCTGCTCTGAAATAACTGTCTGGAATTAAAAGGCTAACTCTGAACTTTTTATTTGCTGTTGCTTTGTTTTTGGCTGCACCATGCGGCTTTTGGGATCTTAGCTCCCTGACTGGGGACTGAACTCACACTCTTGGCAGTGAAAGCACAGAGTCCTAACCACTGGACCACCGGGGAATTCCCTTCTGTGCTTTTTAGATTCAGGACAAAGGATGACATTTTTCATAATAATTTATATTTACTAATAACACTTAAAGGAAAGCTGCATATCACAAAGAATCATTTGTTACTCTCTGTATTTCATACAGCATAGTTTGAATGTGACAGTGAAATGACATGCATTTAATGATGAGAGCAAGGAATTTTCTTCTCTACCTACAACCAATTTTTTTGTCTTATATTCTGTAGTAAGTTAATGAAAGTCATAACTATAAGTACCTTTTAATGTGTACTTTATTTGGATGATTATCAACTAAAGAAAATATCTCATTAGGGGAAAAAACAGGCAAAGATCAAGAGGGTACTTAAACCTATGAGAACTCTCTCTAAGTGAGTTTAACTGTTCTTTTTATAATTTTGAAAGACTAGCAGCAGAAATGCCTCTAAACGTGAAGAAACTTTGCAACTGAAAAGAGAAGCAGCCTGCAATGTGTTCTTCCCAAAACACTGGACTTTAAGAGCTGGACTCCCCCCAAGAATGAAAATCACATATAAGTATGAGGTCTAAATATAATCTTACAAAACTACATCACTTAATAAAAAAGTATGAAATAGCAAATTGAAGAACACATATTTTATTTTTATTTATTAGGCTGAGCCAGGTCTTAGTTATAGCATGCAGGACCTTTCATAGTTGCAGCATGTGGGATCTAGTTCCCAGACCAGGATTCAAACCTGGGCTCTTTGCATTGGAAGCTTGGAGTCTTAGCCACTGGACCACCAGGGAAATCCCAAGAACACAAAACTTAAACAAAAGGTTGTTAGTTTTTAATGAAAAACATTTTAAATAGTACCTAGTATCACAAAGCTTCGGCTAACCTAAAATTATTAATAATTTCCCTTTACTAAAATTTTTGATTAACAGGGAAATTAAAGTGGCACCATTTGATTTGATTGAGGACTGTATAGTCTTCCTAGTCGGGAAGGCAGTCTCCTCAGCCGCAGGGGGAGGGGCCTGGGCCTGGAATGCTTCACCAAGTGACACAGAGCCCATAGCCTGAGTCACTCTTATCACCCTGTGGGGCCTCTCCCTCACTCAGGATCAATGACTGCTCCTTTGTCTCTGCTTAAAGCGTGACTGTCACACCTGTCCTCCGCAGGGAGGGGACAAGGTTCTTGTACTGTGGCACTGTGGCAAAGGGGAGTGTGTACAGGCAAAGCGTCCTGCCCTAGCCACAGGGAGATGGACCTGCTGGCTGTGGGGACAGACATCCACTACTGATGTCATCTTGCTGTGTCTTCACACACTGTCCCAACTGGTGCTCATGTTCTTCTTGGCGACTCCAGTTCTTTGGACTCAGTGTATCACCATGAAATTCAATTGTGCTCTAAGCCAGTACACACATAAATATACATTTAAAGCAAATTTCATAAAAAGAATACCTAATCCTTACTAGATAGGATGTGTTCTAATCTTTTCTCTTGTATTTTATTTTAATTAAAAAAAAAAATACTGGTCCTACCCGCTAAATATCTACCTTGCTAGTTTCTTGTAAAAATTAGGTATTTGATGTAAAAAATATACTACTACAGTACAAGAAATATATAACTGGCAAACAATAAATTTGGCCATTCTTATTGTTAACGACACACAGTGACTGCTGGTTCAGTGGCAAGCAGAGTTCTGTGGAGACAAAGAAGCCATATGAAGGGCACAGTGAATTTTAAAAATGCTAACAACCAAGAAAATCATTGGTCAGACTGCAGAAATGGCCCCGTCTCTACACCTTCTCCACACCGCTGGGATCTTTCACCCATGGAGGACAGATCCCATGGTATAACACCTCACTGATTTGACCTTTCTCCCAATAAAGACCTACAGGTTATCTTAACATAGAGTTACGCAACAATACTACCACACAATCTTGCCTACGCAAACTGTGATCACAAATTCTGAAACAGGAGTGCACTGTGAGGTGGTCCAGCTCTGCCTATTAGTTTTGATGGCCATAAATTAGACAGAATAGTCATAGTTCAAGGGAGTATTTTAATAATCTTCCCACTTAGAGGGGGGGGGAAAAAAACTGGTCTGATTTTCTTCCAGGTGACAATGAGTTGCAAAGCTGGGTCTCAAGTCCAGGTCTGTCTGACAACAAAGTTGATGTTGTTCAACCATGATGTTTAATTTTCCCATTCTCTAACATTATGTACCATTTTTTTTAGCTGGGCTGTGTGGCATGTGGGATGCTAGTTGCCCAACTAGGAATCAAACTCATGACCCCTGCATTGGGAGCATGAAGACTTAACCACTGGACCACCAGGGAAGTTCTTCTTTACCATTCTTTGATTCTCAGTTTTTAATATCTTTAGGGTAAATCCTATGAATAATATCTATTTTCTAAGAAATAGCTTTCTATGAGATGAGATGACTGTTTTGTGAGTATTTTTTCATGTATATATCACCTCTTTAAACTGATCCAGGGCTGAGACAGGTACAACTATTACGGTGTACTTTGTATAGGGCTCATCACTTAGATTTGGTGACTTGCAATGATAGATGTATAAGACATTTTCTAACTGTAAGAAAGACTATGTTGTTGTTGTTTAGACACTAAGTAAGTCATGTCCGACTCTTTGCAACCCCATGGACTGTAGCCCGCCAGGCTCCTCTGTCCATGGAATTCTCCAGGCAAGAATACTGGAGCGGGTTGCCCTTTCCTTCTCCAGGGGATCTTCTGAACCCAGGGATGGAACCTGTGTCTCCTGCTTGGCAGGCAGATTCTTCACCACTGAGCCACCTGGGAGCCAAAAAAAGTGATCAATAATCAGTTAGAGAGAGGACTTTAAAGGACTTCAACTGTAAGTTTCAAGACAGCATTTTCTAGGAGAGAAACCTAACATTATTTAGGGTTCATGTCCTTGAACACTTTTTGAAGGTGCTCAGCTTAAGTATTTGTCACGAATGTTCAGGATTAACTCTGAGATATCACCACTTGGCAACTCTTTCCTATCAGGGAATTTCAGATTAAGAGAAATAGTTATCCCTGATGAAGGGTGAAGGAAAAAAAAAAAAAAGAGGAGAAAGATGAACTGGGATGTCAAGAGAACTTGAGGAGTTTTGTTTCTTTTCTTAGAGAACTCAAGAAACCTTCCACATCGTCTGCTGCTTTCTTCCCTAGCTTTATACAAGATCATGAATATCTTCGGGTAAGTGGGAAGAGACACACACCTTCCATATTCTTTACACAACTGACCTTCCAGAGTGGGCCGCGAGTTCAGCCTGCGTTTTCAGTGCTTCTTCTGGTTCCTCCCCCGTCTCTCACTGTCCCTCTGCCATTTACCACACTTGCGTCTGGCTCGGCCTCGCTGCCCCTTAGCCAGGCGCCCCCGCCTCCGGGGCCACACAGAGGATTGCTGACCGTCAGACGCAAACACAGAAGGGAATCCCCAGGCTAACCCGAGGAGTCCCTGGGAAGCTCTAAAAGCGCTGACAGCAGCCAAGGAACGCGCCTCGGGAGCAGACCGCAGCAGACCCAAGTGTGCTGACCACACGCGGCCTCTTCACGCCCCGGCCTCCCTTCCCGCAAGCTCCACCCTTCGGACAGCCCGGATCCCGGAGTATTCACCTGCAGCGCTCGCGGCCGCCACCTTCAGCACTCGTGCCATTTTGGGAAGCATCTATTTCCAGACTTGCAGTTCCGTGGGAGGGGCGACTGTGCGGCAGGGGGCGGGACAATCGTGTTAGAGGCGGTGCGAGAGGCCGAAAGGGCGGAGCAAACGAGGCTAGGGACGGGGTGAGAGCCCGGAGGGGCGGGACAACCTGGCTAGGGGCGGGGCGGGAGACTGAAAGGGCGGAGCAGACGAGACTAGGGGAGGGGCAAGAGCCCCAAGGGGCGGGACAGACGAGGCTAAGAGCCGAACAAAAGCTCCGAGGGGCGGGGCAGAAGAGGCTGGGGTCTGGCGAGCGTGCAGCGTTCGTGTGTGTGTGTGTGTGAGGGGGAGCAGGCCCTCTGTTTTACAGCACAACGTACTGAAGTCACCGAGTGCATCTAAAGCAGAAACTTAAAAGGAGGACGCGACACCTCCCATGGGCCCCTCAGGAATACAAAACAAAAAGTTTGGAGAAGTTTCATCGAGCTGACGAAAGGAAACTTTCGGTTTCCAGCCCCGCCCCCTTGCGCAAAATGGGTTAAAGTTCTCGGGCCGTCATTGGCTGAGGCTGGAGGCGGGTCCGGAACCTGGCGCCGCGGAACCTTCGTTTCCTGGCTTCAGTCCACGGGGGCGAATCTTTGCGGCCTGGTTTCCGGGCGGTGGCTCACTTCCTTTGCATGCGGCACTGTCCCGAGCGGCAGTCAGCCATGGCCTGGCCAGCCTGGCGTCGGCAGACCCTGGAGCGGTGCCTGAGGGAGGTCGGTAAAGCCACCGACAGCCCAGAGTGCTTCCTCACGTAAGTGCCCAAATCCCCGGCTCTAGTGCGGCGCAGGACTCGCGTGGGCGCGGGCTGCAGGCTCTCGTCAACTTCCAGATTAGAAGGGGAAGAGGTTTTTTCCTACGTTTCAGGTAGTTTGCGCTTTCCTGGCCTGTCACACTTCTTTAGATAGTTAATAGCTATGTTCTGTGGGTCTCCCAGTTCTGTGCTGCTGAACTCAAACTAACCTGGGTTATTACAGTCTCGAGGTCTTCATGCTCTCATCCTTCACACAGACGCACCGGCTGGCGTGCTCTTACATCTGTTCCCACAGCACCCAGTGCTTACTTACTCATCATCAGATTTTATTGAAAGTACTAACTTGCTTATCTATCCATCCCACGACTGAGCCTCTTGAAAATTAGGATTGTCTTTAATCTCCCTTCCCAGCACGAGCTCTTGGTGTTTTTGTTCGAAGACTTTATAGAGATCTTGTATTTCAAGCCCGACCTTTCCCTTGAACTCCAGGCTCACAGTCAACTAAAGCCGTACACTCAGCATCTTAGATTCAGTCTGTCCAAAATGAACTGTTGCTCTTTTTGCTTCCTATTCTCTGCCCTCCCTGAGATCCTTTCCCCATCCTCTCCACCTGCCTTCCCTGTACAGTTTTTCAGACGCAAACCAAGCCACTTCCTCAGTGTCTTCCTTTTTCTCGATTCTACATCAGTTCATTAGCAAATCCTGTCAGTTACATCTCCAAACCGTATTCTGAATTTGACTATTTCTCACCATTTCTGCAGCTCTGATCCCAGCACAGTTTTGCATCCTTTGTCTGCATCAGCCTCCTGATCACCTCATTTCATTCCTTCTTCTTGGCAGGCCATCTCTCCAAGCATAAGTCAGGTCATTTTGCTTCTCTGCTTTAAAATCTTTAACTTTTTTTAAGATTTTAAAATATTTGTACTGTTTCACTTATTTACTTTTAGTATTTACTGATTTACTTGGCTGCGCCAAGTCTTAGTTGCAGCACTCGGAGTTTTTAGTTGCTACATGTGAATTCTTAGTTGCGGCATGTGGGATCAGTTCCCTGACCAGGGATCAAACCCAGGCCCTGTACATTGGAAGTGTGGAGTCTTAGCAAGTGGACCACCAGGGAAGTACCCAAAACTTTCACTTATGAAAATGACAGCCTCTTATCTCTGAGGCCTGCATGATCTGGCTCCCACCCAGCTCTCTAACCTTCTCTTCTGCCTCCTTCACCACACTCAAGCCAAGCTGGCCTTTCTGCTCCTCAGAATCACCAGCCTCATTTCTGTCTTAGGAAATTTCTTCTTGCTGTTTCTTGTGCCTGAAATATGTGTCTCCAGATTTTTTGTCAGACTGTCATCTTATAGATAGGTATCAGCTCAGATATCACAGCTATTCTATGACCACTCTTGCCACAGCAGGTGGACTGACTGAATGGAGTGGCCTGTGATATAGCAGAGTTGAGAATTTAAGGGTAAGCAGTGTTGAGAATTTAAGGCTAAGATACACTCCATGCATGCTCAGTCGTGTCTGACTCTTTTGTGACTCTATGGACTGTAATCTGCCAGGCTTCTCTGTCCATGGGACTCCAGGCAAGAATATTGGAGTGGGTTGCCATTTCCTCATCCAGAAAATTCACTCTTTATCTCTAGGCAAAGAGGTCTGTAATGGGTTCCCTGCCTGAAATCTAGCAGATTCAGAGATACTGGGTTGTCACCTTTTATATGCTATTGCAATTCTTGGGCAAGACAATACACTCTTGAGGGCCAGAATCTATACTTAAAATGGAGATTTCCGTGCCATGTGCCGGCCTGGAAGGACCTAGAGAATATTATGCCTGTTGCAGTCAGCATAGAAAGACAATTGCTGTATGTTATCATTTACATGTGGAATTTTAAAAGAAATATAGATGAATGTGTATAGTAGAACAGAAACAGACTCACAAATATACAGAACCAAAAAAGTGTTGCTGGGGGCTGGGGGGCAGGGCAGAGGATGAAATAGAAGTGTGGGATTAAGAGATACCAACTACCATGTGTAAACTAGATGAGCAACAAGGATATATTGTACGGCAATGGAACGATCTTGGCCATTAGCTTCTAATAACTTAATGGACTATAATCAATAAAAATACTGAATCATTGAAATTAATATAATATTGTAAAGCAGTATTTAAACTTTTTAAAATTTTGATTTTGCACAAGAGTTGGCCTTTTTTTTCATTTCATTTCTGAGTGCTGTGAACTTGTTAACTATAATTATAAATCTCATTTAACTCCTTCTCCCTGCCTCTTAACAGCATTCAAGGTGAACTGGCATCAAAGTTTACTTCTTTAACAAAAGTACTTTATGATTTTAATAAAGTACTAGAGAATGATAGGAAACATGGGAGTCCTTTAGAAAAATTGATGATAAATAATTTTGATGATGAGCAGATTTGGCAACAACTGGAACTGCAAAATGAACCAATTTTACACCACTTCCAGAGTGCGGTTAGTGAAACCATTGAAGATGAAGACATCAGTCTTCTCCCAGAGAGTGAAGAGCAGGAGTGTGAAGAGGATATGATGGAGCTGGAGGCTGCTGGCCAGGAGGACCTGGAACAAGATTTAGAGGAGGAAGAGGTGGAGGAAGCAGAGGAAGAGGAAGTGTCAGACCTGAGTGCTGATGATCCTGAAGCAGACGAGAGAGCCAAAAACTCAAGCAAATTGGATCTGAGGAAAAGCCCAGATTTCAGCGATGAGGACTCTGATCTTGATTTTGATATCAGCAAACTGGAACGTCAGAGCAAGGTGCAAAGCAGAGTGCCTAGGAAACCAACAGAAAAGTCCATAGTAGATGATAAATTCTTCAAGCTTTCTGAGATGGAGACTTTTTAGAAAACATGGAAAAGGAAGAGGAACACAGAGATGACCAAGAGGAAGATGATATTGATTTTTTTGAAGATGTGGATTCCGATGAAGATGAAGGAGGACTGTTTGGAGGCCAGGATCTTAAGGTAAAGTTTGGGGAGAGGACAGAGTGTTTTTTCTGCCTCGTCACATGAGATGGGGTTCTGTTTCTCCAGAAGAGGGTTAAAAGACTTCAAAATTCACCAGGGGATCAGTGAAATATTTAGATCAGTTTAAAAAAAAAAAAAAAGAAAGGGACTGGAGAAATTAAAGCAAAACCATCATTTCCTTATCATGAAACACTCCTTTGTAGCTTCAGAACCACAGTCATAAATGTTACGGAGATTCAGAATTTTCCCTCAAACATGGATTTTTACCAAGCACTAAGAATAAGAATGAAAGAAGATATTTGTATACTTTATGTAGTCAGGGCTGTTTTGGAAATACTTGTAGTTAGAAGATTTTGAGAGAAGAATGTGGTGCTCTGTCTTACCAGTTATAAAAGAATCTGTGCTTCTGTTCAGTTTGCTGTGGTCTAATAGTTCTTAGGGTTTTGTAGTAGTGTTATTAGTTGCCGACTTCCCCTACACAGTATGCATACACATTTATGCATGATTTAATATATTTTTCTATCCTTGATTAAAGGTGTTAAAAGTATTTTTGTTTCAGTCAGGTAAAAGTTCCAGAAACCTGAAATACAAAGATTTCTTTGATCCAGTTGAAAGTGATGAAGATGTAGCAAGTGTCCACGATGATGGGAATGAACTGGCTTCAAATAAAGAGGAAGAGATTGGTGAAGAAGGAGAAGAAAGCATTTCTGAGATGTGAGTATTTTGAGTCCTTTACACTGTAAGCTGGAGCTGCCCGGTCATCTGTGTACTACTAGTCGTCAGATGTGATTGTCCTTAGAAGTGGGATTCTCTAAGGTCAGACAGTCTCAGAATAGCCAGAGGAAGTCGCCAAATTTGAAGGGATGCCAGAGATGACCTAGTGCAAATCAGTGGACTGGCAGTAGCAGGCAGACCTTCCTTACCAGGAGCTCTGATATGTTTTCTGTGCCAATAAAAATACCCTGTTGTTACTTAGGTGAGATAAATCTGTATTATAGATTGATGAATAATTTGTTTTCTATATATTGGACACTTTGTTCTATTTTACCTAAATACTGGAAGTTCTGAATATTTAATTGCATTGTCTACAAAAGAAGTTTAACTGCTAAGTTTGTTTCTTTTTGATATTCTAATGAAAACTGGTATGTTTCCTTTCATAAGTGTTTTGGTCTCATAGGGATGAAGATGATGACCTTGAAGAAAGTGGAGACAGTAAACAACATAAAGAAACCTCGAAAAGAGTGACCTTTGCTCTGCCCAGTGATGAGGATACTGAAGATACAAATGTCTTAAATGTACAGAAAGACTCTGATGAAGTCAAATCCTCTTTTGAAAAAAGACAAGAAAAGGTAATAATTAGGAAATTTAAGGGATTTTTAAGTTATGTTTAACAGTGACTGTCGAACTCAGACTACCAACTAATCTGCCCTGGTTTTTTGTGTGTGTGTATGGCAGGGGGCTTGTTTTTTTTGATGGTACACCTAATTATCCTTTAAAAAAAAAATCTTGTTGCTCTCTGTGGCAGTCCATAGAGATAACCGTGTGGGAAGCAGCCAATTTACAAAATTCAGTGCTGCATTTCCCAACCTGTCGCTTTCAGTATGGACCCCATATGTAAAACTTGTTTCTCTGTCCTTGCTGTCTTTATATCTGGGACAGGTTTTTTCCTAACTGGCTGTCCAATGAGCCTCTTCTAGTAACTGCTTCAATTGCTTGTATCTGTGAGATGCCGTCAGAGAGGGCAATGGCAACCCACTCCAGTACTCTTGTCTGGAAAATCCCATGGATGGAGAGCCTGGTAGGCTGCAGTCCATGGGGTCGCACAGAGTCGGACACAACTGACGGGACTTAGCAATAGCAGTGAGGTGCCGTGCAGCCAGAATTCTAATTAATAACATCTCAAACACATTTTCCAAGTTGATAAAAATTATTTCCTTATGACATGCTGTCAGACAAACAAAATGTTGTTTGAAAATAATAGATATAGCCTGGCTCCAGACATTGGGCTTTATCATTTAACTGTCTTAAAATTATATCACAGAACTTGAAGTGAGAATAAGTAAATAACCAGTATCAAGGATATCAAGAGCATTATTTTAAAAAGAGAATCTGAGTTAAATCTATGACTATCAGATTGTTCCCTGAAGAGAAAGTCTTTAAGGGGAAAAAAGTGAAAGAAAATGAGAAATTTGCCTTGAGTTAGTGACCTTCCCTCCTTACACTGCCACACACACACAAAAATAATAATAAAGTGGGTTTATTTTACTGGGGAATTGTATCTGGCCTTCAAGAAGTGGATAATTTAGTACTGTTTGATCATTTCCCTCATATGAAGAGTAAAGCTTCCAAATTGTCTTCTTGTGAAGCTGTGATTACATGAATACCCAAACCTGACAGGTAACCTTGAAACATGCACAGTCTCATTTGTGAATAGTGATGTAGAAATGCAAAATAGTGTAGTGATCAAGTAACGCTACCACAGCTGTGTGGGCCTCGTCCTCTTGATTCAGGATTAGGAAATCTGTTAATTTAACTTAATACTTGTTACAGTGGGTTAAGGAGAAAAATCATATAGTCACCTCCATATATGTCAAAAAAAGACATTTAGTAAAATTCAATATTCATTCCTAATTTTTTTTTCACTTTTAGTGAAACATAAGCATCTCTAGCCAAAATCTGCCATCCTGCTTACTGGTAGAATTCTAGAAACATCCCTTTAAAATCAAGGGTAATGGTATTTCCATTACCACTGTTACTTAAGATTCTTATAAAAGTGTTACTCAGCCAGGGCAACTATGAAAAAAAAACACTAATAAGAGATGAGAAAACTGAAATGAAAGCTTTCATATTTGGAGAGAGAACTAGAAAAACCAAGCAGGTGAACGTTAAAGCTATCAGGAAAAATAATTTGGTAAGGTTGCTGAAAATGCTATCATCTATACACCATGAAGTCATTATAGATGCCACCTCTTTAGACATTAGAAATAATTTGGATTGTGCGTGTGGATCAAGGGGGTACTATATATGTGCTCAGTCGTGTGTGACTCTTTTGCCACCCCATGGACTGCAGCCCACCAGGCTCCTCTGTCCATGGGATTTCCCAAGCAAGAACACTGGAGTGGGTTACCATTTCCTCCTCCAGGGGATCTTCCCAACCCAGGAACTGACAGGTGGTTTCTTTACCACTGAGCCACCTGGAAAGCCTGGAGTCAGAAGGGTCAGGCTCCATCAGATACTGATGCTCTAATAAAAAATTACTTAGTCTTGGAATGCTTTTATAATTACGTTGATAGTGGCTTGTGAATAAATAAAATAGGTCAGTTTCAGTAGAATAGAGCCCAGAAATACACCCAAATGCTTCTGGGAGAAGTGAGTAAATAGTAAACATAACATTTCAAATGAGTGCGGGAAAGAGGTAATTTACAGCTCCTTATCCTACCTCCAGATAGGTGTAGAAGTCACTTTTGCCATCCTTAAAAAATGCGAAGACAAAGCAGGATTTTTTCAGAAACAATGCATTTCTTGTTCTCCCACTAGTAAAAATATTAGTTGCTTTTACTCACCTGTATGTCTAATTCTGTTTCCAAATGTGTGGTAACCATTTCTGTCTCTTTCTCAGATGAATGAAAAAATTGCATCTTTGGAAAAAGAGTTGTTGGAGAAGAAACCTTGGCAGCTTCAAGGAGAAGTGACAGCGCAGAAGCGGCCTGAGAACAGCCTCCTGGAAGAGACGCTGCACTTTGACCACGCCGTGCGCATGGGTGCGTGTGCCCACTGGGCTTCCATGGGTGTTCACGTACCCTTTTTGGTGGTTTTCATAGATTTGGAGTAATATTTCTTTCCCCTAAACTTTTTATTTTAAAAACTTGCAAACATACAGAAAAGTTGAAAACTAGTACAGTGGACAGATGTGTGCCATTCTCCTGGGTTTGCCGATTGTTAACCTGTGGCCATGTTTGTTTCTCCCCCTGTTCACGTGTGGCTGTGTGTGTGTGCTTTTTTCCCCCCGAGTCATTTGAAAGTAAGTACCTAGGATCGTGACACTTTGGTCTCGAGTACTTTTACTATTTTTTGAGAACTAAAACATTCTCCTGTATAGCCACAACGCCACTGATCCATCCGAGAATTACTGCTGTACTGGTGATGCCTAATGTGTCACCCATAATTAGAGTCCTGCTGCTGATGTGTTTACAGTGCTTGCTGTTACTGTCCAGTGATTAAATTGTGACTCCAGCCAAAATCCCTGACCATCTCATTGAATTCTTTCTTGTACCCATTACGTCAGAATGAATTTTCATTGTATTTAGTGCAAAAAGGAGTGCATCCCCAGGTGCACAGGTTAAAAGTGTTAGCATTTATCACTGTGTGTACTTTGTAGCTTTGTGGTTCTCAAATTGCAGGGAGCATCAGGAAAGTTAGCTAACACACACATTAGTGTCCCTTTCCCCCCATTTCTGATATGGGAGGTGTGAGGTGGCCCAAGAATTCACAAAACCACGGGTTCATTTCTATCTACCTAACAATACACGTTCTGTATCCTTTAGCACCTGTGATCACAGAGGAAACCACTCTCCAACTAGAGGATATCATTAAGCAGAGGATAAGAGATCAGGTCAGTAAGAATGAAATTTAACTTAATTCAGAGTTCACTGACATTTTTAGAAATAGAATATTTTGGGAGTAGGAATAGCACTCTTGTTTTCCTAGAATATTTGTTCCTATCAAGTTTTTGTTTAAAAGCCCTAAGTCTACCCCAGAGGTATCCTTGACCTTTGTTGTGTGAGGTACTGTCCTTGCTAGCACCTCAGAAAGAAGAGTGTCCTTCCTGAAGAGAACAAAGTAGCCAGAGCCCCTGCCATCCCCTGCAACCCCTCAGCCTTGCTAACCTTTCATGTGGTGTGGGATGAAGCTCTAGAGGGCGACTGGGGTCTGGTTTGACACGCTCACACCCAGGACCCCTGGTCCAGGCACTGTGTCTAGTTGACATATGAAGGGTCTAGTTTTCAAGTGTGTAAAACCTACCAAAGAGTTTTTGTTTAAAAACTGATCTTATTTTGTAAACTTAGAGTAAAACTTGGGTATGGGGCATATATAGCAAGAGATGACTTTCTAAGATGTGTATGTTTAAAATAGAAAGGGTTTGAGGGATGGGTATGATACACAGAGGATCTTTTCCTTTGAAATGAAGCAAACTCTTGTCTTGACTATTGGACAAACCACCATGGGGAGCTGTGGAATTCAAATTGGTAACTAGCATTTAAAACAAAAAAGGACACTGGAGTGATGCCTTCTCTGCTTTGAGAAAACACCTTCCTTTTGGCTGCAGTTTGCTTACTCTGTAATGATAATCGGTATTCCAGAGGAAAAGGCCTAAGGGACCCTAGAAAGAAGTTACAGATTTTGTCTGTCAATTTATGTTCCATGTGCCTTTCCTATTTCAGGCTTGGGATGATGTCGTACGCAAAGAAAAGCCTAAAGAGGATGCATTTGAGTATAAAAAGCGTTTAACACTGGACCACGAAAAGAGTAAATTGAGCCTTGCTGAAATTTATGAACAGGAGTACATCAAACTCAACCAGGTGAGGAGGCCACTATGGCAAAGCCATTGCCATTCAGGGAGGAGATGTAGAGAACGAGTTCTGTGGGTTCTACCTACTGCTCAAGAGGTGTGAGAGACAGAAGTCCTGAGCTGGGGTCACATTGTGTAGTGTGAGGCAGCGTGGCTATAGGAGCAGAGGGGCTATGGTGATCCCATGGAGTATCACTGGCTAGGGGTGGTTTGCAGTCACTCTTGGTCCCCTGGTACTCTCACAGCTAATTATTAACTTTCCAGCAATTACTACAGCTGACTAATACTCTATTGTATGTGTGCCACAATTTATGGATCCAGTTTGAACAGTTGATGAGTATTTGGGCTGTTTCTGCCTTTCGTGAATAGTGTGTCTGTGAACATACATGTGTATGTACTTAAATAAGTGTATAAGTGAGTACCTCTTTTAATTCCTTGGGCATATATGTAAAAGTGGAGCTGCCAGGTCCTATGGTGATACTCTGTTTAACTTTTGGAGGCACAGCCAGACGTGTTCCTACTGTGACTGCACCATTTTACATTCCCACCAACAATGCCTGACTATTAAGGGCACTAAATTGTAAGTTCTAAATGTTAGCAGTTCGGCTGTGACAGTGACCTTACCTTGGGAAGTGTCTTTTAGCTGAAGCCTGACGACGAGAAACTGGTGATGCCCTCATGGGCCTTGAGTGTTTTGTCCTGTGTTGCCGCTTTAGTCTGATGATGTTGAACTGATTTCCTCAGCAAAAAACAGCAGAGGAAGAAAATCCAGAGCATGTGGAAATCCAGAAGATGATGGACTCCCTCTTCTTAAAGTTGGATGCGCTCTCAAACTTCCACTTTATCCCCAAGCCAGTAAGTGTGTGACATCTTGGGGAGCAGGTGATAGATGAGAGACTCGCTGTTTGTTTGGGTTCAGAATGCACACCTCCAGGGTTTTCCATCAACCACAGGTTGGGCCTCCCATGGGGAAGGCTCATGTCTGGTCCCAGTACGGATCTGGACCTCCCAGCTGGTCCAGCCTGACTTCCATCTCCTTGGCGGTCCCTGCCAGATCCTCAGTCTTAGCCACAGGCCCTCCTCCTTTCCCACCCTTCTCTCTGTCTGGTCTCTGGTTGTGTTTTCACTGTGTGATGGAGTTGGGGGTGTGGGTGGTGCTGTACCTGGCATTCATCAGTGCCTGCTACCTGTCGGGTTAGATCCTTCATGTCCACCAGCTCAGCCAACAGACCTCGCATCTCACATCTTAAATAATCTCCATGAAGTATGTTATACTTCTTTAGGTTCACAATTTAAGTGTTTTGCATGAGGACCACTTCTGACTTCCTATCAAATGTGTTGTCTCTTTCCTAGCCTGTTCCAGAGATTAAAGTGGTATCAAATCTGCCCGCTGTCACCATGGAGGAGGTTGCCCCCGTGAGTGTCAGTGACGCAGCCCTCCTGGCCCCAGAGGAGGCAAGGTGAGAAGCCAGTGTCGAAGTGTCTGTTTATAAATTGGTCATTTATAGTCAGATCTCTATTTAACATCGTTTTCTTTGAGCTTATAGTGTTTATTGTAACATATCTCAGCAGTTCCCACCTATAATCAAATTAATAATGTTATAGAATATTCAAATATGAGTTTTCTATAATCAGGTATTATTATGAGATGTAGGTTTGAGAAATATTGTAAATGCTGATTACAAATATCTAGCATCAGTATCTTGTTATAATTCAGGTTGAATATTAGAAGTTTGAGGTTGTTAGATGTTAGCTAAGATGTTAGACTTGAAACAAACTGCATGTTATTTAGCAGTGCTTTGATATTAGTATTTCCCCCTTTTGCTGTATCCACGTGAGGCTTATCAGTCCTGGAACCATGGTCTAGAACAGAGTGTGTGCGCCTAGGAAGAGCTGGACATACCACACACAGGACACCCCTGCCTTGTGTGCTTGGGAGCCCTCGCCCGGCACAGGGGTGGTGGTTTCTGCCAGGGCCTCATCCGCCTGGCATCAGAGCCCTCCATTTTTGTGCTCACTTGCTTTGCTCCACCCATACCCCCTTCAGAGCCTCTGCCTCCTACCCTAGGCTGGGCTGGAGTGAAGGAGAAAAGGGAGGAAGTGGACCTTCACCAGCTAGATTTCCTGCCCTCAGTGGCTCAGAGCTGGGCAGCCATAGGCAGGTCCCTGGAGCTCAGGATGGGGTCTGCCTGCTTCTCCAATTGGGGAAGCCTGGCACCCATGCTCTCCGGGTGCAAACCGAACTGTTATCGTCAGAGCACACATCACAGGTCTTACAGTGCATCCTGGGTCTTATACCGCTTCCCAGGTCTTACATTGCTGAGTGGCCAGAGCCCCTCAGAGCCCACATGGGGTTGGGCTGCTTCTCATACTTGGGCCACAGTCCGTGCAGTTGCTTCTCTTACAGTTTCCAAAGTCATTAGGTTAGATTAATGAGTGTGGTGTTGGTGATTTTTCAATAGGAGAAAAATAAAGCTGAGATATAAAAACAGCTGCTGAGAAAACAGCTACAGACAAGAAACGAGAAAGGAGGAAAAAGAAATATCAAAAGCATTTGAAAATAAAGGAGAAAGAAAAGCGGAGAAGACTTCTTGAAAAGAATAACCCAGACCAGGCAGGGAGATACACCAAAGCAGCAGCCTCTGAGAAGCTGAAACAGCTGACCAAGACGGGCAAAGCCTCTCTGCTAAAGGTGAGGACAGGGAGGAGAGCTGTCAGGGGGCTTGAATACAGGGCCAATGGCACACTTTAGGTGACCTGGGTGTCTAGTGACGAAGCTCACCCACAAAGGGAAAGGGAGGGGAGGAGAGGGGAGAGGCTGTGGGCACTGGCTGTGTTACAGTCTAAACCTTGGGTTTCAAGTGCAGGGGCTCATGGTCACCTGACATTGTGAGACCACTGTCAGTTCAGTTCAGTCACTCAGTCATGTCTGACTCTTTGCGACCCCATGAATCGCAGCACACCAGGCCTCCCTGTCCATCACCAGCTCCCAGAGTTCACTCAGATTCACGTCCATTGAGTCCGTGATGCCATCCAGCCATCTCATCCTCGGTCGTCCCCTTCTCCTCCTGCCCCTAATCCCTCCCAGCATCAGGGTCTTTTCCAATGAATCAACTCTTTGCATGAGGTAGCCAAAGTACTGGAGCTTCAGCTTTAGCATCATTCCTTCCAAAGAAATCCCAGGGCTGATCTCCTTCAGAATGGACTGGTTGGATCTCCTTGCAGTGCAAGGGACTCTCAAGAGTCTTCTCCAACACCACAGTTCAAAAGCATCAATTCTTTGGCACTCAGCCTTCTTCACAGTCCAACTCTCACATCCATACATGACCACAGGAAAAACCATAGCCTTGACTAGACTGACCTTAGTTGGCAAAGTAATGTCTCTGCTTTTGAATATACTATCTAGGTTGGTCATAACTTTCCTTCCAAGGAGTAAGCGTCTTTTAATTTCATGGCTGCAGTCACCATCTGCAGTGATTTTGGAGCCCCCAAAAATAAAGTCGTCAATACGTTTAGCACGGCATAACACATGGCCAAAAGGATTCCCTAGAGGAGGTCATGGCAACCCGCTCCAGTATTCTTGCCTGGAGAATCTCATGGACAGAGGAGGTTGGATGGCTATAGCCCATGGGATCGCAAAGAGTTGGACATGACTTAAGGGACTTAGCACACAAGAAGTGTAGCCTCTGATTACCTTAGCTACATATCCAATAAGTAATTTCTCTCTCATTAGTGCTACACCCAAACTCTATTGAGAGAACTATAGTTTTCTAAATGTGTTTAATTTTTTTGATCACCTTCTCCATTACTTTAAGCATATAATCCCTATGCATATAATTTATTTTTCCTCCTTATTTTGAAAACAACCAATTT